>JACTAT010000010.1:5827034-5885838 GCA_014526335.1 Chrysaora quinquecirrha
AATTCTCACTTACAGAGATCCGTCGCTCTAATGAAGACTTCTCAAACGCACGTAGGCCAATAGCATTAGCACTTCAGCACTTGAATCAGCTCCGCCAGCTCTCTCGCTCTACGATATAAAAGGAAAAATCAGGGATGGCGCAAATACTATCTAAACAATAAACACGAATGAAGTTTCAAGAAATAAAGACTAGATAATAAGAAACCGAGCGAAACTCTTTGCTATTGAAAGACTTTATTAAGTTGAATAGTTTTAACATTGAAAAAAGGCTGTTTGATTTAGCTTTTGCTAGGAGAAAGCTTACTCAGGTCTTAAAGGCAAGCATGGTTACTGCCTTACCTAAGGTTTTGCAGCATATACAGTTCCGTATCAAGAACTTCATTTAGGTCATTTTTTCAAAATCGTTAGGGTGACGAAAATTCATAATTTCGACATTCTTTAAAGCCATAGTGAGCAAAGTGAAACATATGGCCACTGACTTTTTCTAAAATCTAATACGTGAACTCAAGAATATTAGTAGTGAAAATTAATTGTAGTTTAAAAAAAATAGTTTTTTTTCAAAATATTTTTTCCATTAGCTTCTTATTGATCATTTTTGTTTTATATATTTTAAAAATTTGTTACATGGTAGGCTATTTTAGGCCCTGTCCAAATGACCAAACATTGTTTGTCGAACATCTGAACTTTACTTGAACTTTACTTACATGGTTCGCCCGTCGCAAAACATAACTCGTCAAGTGTATTTTTGCTTGAGGCAAACTTTCAACAAAATGTTTGGAAAGCAAATGTTAAGGCATATGATAGGTATTTATAGGACAGTAAATGTCAAATGTTTAATATAAAGTATCTGGATGTTTGGTCAGGACATAAGATTTCAAAAACTATATAACGTTTAAGGCCTCGTATAGGTCAATATAAACATGTAGATGACGTTTTCTATATCTATTCGCTTTCTTAATTGGTTATTTATTTGTACCTTTGTACTTATTCTTCTTAAAATGCCGTTGCCCTCTCGTTCATCACTACGTACTCTTAGGTGCCTAATTGCCGGGGGGGTCCCAATTAGCGGGGGGGTTGGATTTTTTGTTGAAAATTAATTGCCGGGGGGTCCCAATTAGCGGGGGGTTCGATTTTTGTTCAAAGTTGTTCTCCTTCCCCAGACTCAATTTTTATCTTATTTTGTCTATTCAAGACTGGTATCTATTGATTTTGTGATTTTGAATACTCTGATATGAATTTTCAATACGCGTCACTTACGCGAAGTTGAAAAATTTAATAAGCGGGGGGTCCTAATAAGAGCGGGGGGGTTGGAAAAACTTTCAAAAATTAATTAGCGGGGGGGGGGGACGGCAATTAGGCACCTAAGAGTATGCCTTTTGGAAACAAAACTCGACAGGAAGCTCGTAGCTATTTCTGAAGCTTCCTAGTTCCTTGCCGGCTCTGTTACAGTTCTTTGCATCTTTTCTATCCGACAAACGCAATACCGTATTTAAAAAGCCGTTCCAAGCAAGCGCTTATTTAAAAAGCCGTTCCAAAGAAAAGCTATTATTTGAAAATTCATGAATAAACTAATGTCCAACTAGCGAAAGGTGTCTTTTGGTTACTCCTATCAAGAGCTGATGGGCAGCTCAATCCTGGGGGCGCTTTCTCGAGGGAGGAAGCTTATTTGAGGAAATACGGAATACCGATTTATAAAAGAAGAACAACATCTCCCATTGCCCTGACAACGGTGCATCCGGGTCGTGCATCGATAAATATCAGACGCTTTCTATGATCCAACGGCACCCCTGTGCAAAGCCTAAGGGAGCAACAGCTACCTAAAAGATGTCGGTGAGCCACATAAGCCATGTTTTGCTATGAGCCAATCTCCAAGTTCGGTTGGGTTGGCACGTATTTTGAAATCTGGACATTCGAATTGCAAACAGTGGCGGACTGGCTCAGAATTTTTCACCGGCCATGGAGGACTGAAGGGGGCCCTAGTGGGCGTGGCCTGAAAAATTGGGGCGTGGTCAAGTATGAATTTCGATGCAATTTGTCGATTCCTTACCAACATAACACGTGGGGCACTTGCAAAGCAACATTTTCTTTGTTTTGCAAATACAATCTAATCGCTACAATTAAAATCATTACAAGAAGCTATAAACGTTTCGGTCCGAATCTGATTTTAGTCTACAAAAGTAATTTTGACATCTCTTGAGTACGGCGAGCCAGACGATCGATAATAATTTCATTGCTCAAACTGTTGAGCACCTCTTTCTCGATACTCATCAGCATCGTGGCTTCCAGCATGTCTTCTTTCATGGAATTCCTTAAGCGGGTTTTCAAAATCTTTAATTTTGGAAGGATCTTTCGCAGTTGACTTGCGTGACCAACAAGGTGCATAAGACTTTGTACGCCAGGTATAGGTTGTCGTAGGTCCTCTCGTGGAGTCAATATTTTGAAAGAAGCCTTAAAGCGCACGTTGAACAGTCCCTGCATGCAACTTCATACTTCTTCTGCAACGCTGTTCCTTTCTTCATCTTCAGAAGCTTCACCTTCAATTGTATACTCTGCGTTAATGCTCCTTTTCAGCCGAGAGTAGTTTTGCGCAAACGATTTTAGCTCATCTCTTAGATTTACTACGGTGATAGATGGCGCCAACGCACAGATGCTAGCTAAAGCTCCTACGGGAATTCCATGCAGCACAATGTCGTCAAATCTTGCTGGATCTAAACACGATAAATCGATGAACAGGCTTTTATGGGAAGCGAAGCGAGATTCTAAGGCTTCAACTGCCCTGTCCATAATTACATTGTGAGTGTCCACTTTAAATTCCATCTTTGCATCGAGATTTCTATCTACATCCCGCTACCTCGCTTGCCATTATTCTCCTTCTACGGAATCTTCTTTCTTTCAAGTCCGTTTCCACTCGCATTTCTTAAAATTGATCTTCAATATAACTGCTCGAGAATTGCATTAGACTTGCAGTCTGCACCATGTTCCATGCTTTCACCATGTCTAACCCCTTTGTTTGTAAATATTCCGACAAAGGTACTGTCTCTCCAAAGATTCTTAGAAAGATGAAAGCGGACAAAATGGTCTGAAATTGCAGGAAAGCGTTGATGATTGCTTTGGCTTCTTCTCTAACTGTAAGCTCAAAATTTATTGATGTGGAGATGGTAAATAGGCAAATGAGTAGATCCAGAAGTGAATTTACTATTGGCTTCTCATACGTTCCAAATATACCTCGTAGGGCGTTGGACTTGCCTGACCATCTTGTCTCACCGATGAGCTTCAGTCGTCTTGTTTTCTCCGTTCCAATCCTCCCCTCGAGCTGCTTCTGCCAAACATCTGCCCTCTTATATGAAGCTTTGATGAATGTTGCAACCTTTTGCAAGAGATTGAAGAATGAAACGGAAGCAATACAGCATTTTGTTGCATCAACAATGACTAGAATGAGCACATGTGCATAACACTATATGTGTACATGTCGATCTGCTGCTTCTGTAAGCTTTGCTTGCAAGCCATTGTACAAGCCATGACAACTTGCTGCTCCATCTGTGCTGTCAGAGATGCAGTTCTTTTAATGTCGATCTCCAGTCTCTCCAGTGACTCCTTCAAGAGGTTAAAAAGCCCTTGTCCACTCCCATCGTGACTTGGAACGATTGCTAGAAATCTTTCATGAATACAATCATCAAGAACATAACGTACGACAAAGCTGCATTGATCTTTAGTTGTTATATCTTGTGTCGTATCCACTTGTATTGAGAAAACTTTCGCACGAGCTGCTTCCTCGCTTGTTTTCTCCTGCATCATTGATCTTATAATTTCTAGTATGTTATTTATGGTTGTTTTGCTTATTCCTTCCTTGAGCATTTTCCACGCTAGCGAATCTATAATCACTACTGTGGTGGATAATCACTACTTGTGGTGGTTTACTATGCTTGCGGTGGTGGCAGTTTTGGCGTACTGTGGTGGATAATCATTACTTGTGGTGGTTTACTATGCTTGCGCCTGGTGGCAGTTTTGGCGTACTGTGGTGCATAATCACTACTTGTGGTGGTTTACTATGCTTGCGGTGGTGGCAGTTTTGGAGTACTGTGGTGGATAATCACTACTGTGGTGGTACTATTTGCGTACTGTTGTGGTAGGTTTTGCGTACTGTGGTGGGTTATAATGCTATATGTGGTGAATACGAAATCATAGCAAAACTCTATAGATCAAGCAAGAAAAAACCACAAAATCCACCACAGTACGCCAAAACTGCCACCACCGCAAGCATAGTAAACCACCACAAGTAGTGATTATCCACCACAGTACGCCAAAACTGCCACCACAGTATGCAAATAGTACCACCACAGTAGTGATTATCCACCACAGTAGTGATTATAGAGGGGTACTTCGGGGGGTCCCAATACCGCAATACCGCGTGAAAAAATCGCCGAATCCCGAATACCGAACGAAAAAGTTGCAAAATACCGCAAAATCCTGAAATCTAAAAATATCAGTATTGTTTATGCGATTATGACCCAGACCATCAGTGTATAAAAACTTGAATCCATCTGAAACGCACTTGTCCCATTTCTCCTGTCACGGCCGGGGTCGAGGTCTCGATTAGTTAACATACTACTGAGATCCTAGCAACTGGCGCTAAAACATCAATTCACCTTCACCTTCATCTTTCGTGATTCCGCAGACACAATTCCTTATTGGCTGTTCAGAGTTAGAATAAAATTCGGTTCAAACCGAATCATGTTCCCATTGTATCCACCGGCAACGCTTCATAGAGGTAGCCCAGTTGCTAAAAAATGACGCCCATTCTTGCATTTTGGAAGTAATTCTTATTCAATTAGCTTGGGGATCGCAAACGTAAACAACACTGCCAAATTCAAGGACTAGTGACATTTTCTTCCTGGCTTTTTTTTATTAAAAAAGAACAACTTCCATCGTCACAAGGCTTGATTTCAGAGACTGGAAACTTTTTTCATTTGAAAAAAGTGCACCAGAAGCACCAAACAGGGTACATACGAAATACGAAGGGCTCATTCATATGACTCAAAATCAAGACACGTACATTATTTGCAGTGCCCATCGGGTGCCGCCTTTAGATACTCCAACATCATGGGAAATATAAAGGAATCCATCATTGAAGCACAAACTGTAAACATCACTGCAAACAGTTTAAAACGTGACTCGCCTCAAGGCATTGAACAGTTTTTTAATGTATTTGCTTTGTTTGCTGCGTAAACGTTGCTGCTGTTTTGACAAACATAGCTACATTGTATAGCCGCGCCAAACGTTAAAGAGGGGTACTTCCACACAGGTCTTGTCAATTTTGCCTTCGAACAGAACGTTGAAGTCCGAGAGTCCACAAAGTATCAAATGCGCGACAAAGCTTTTCCCACAATTGCCTGAATAACTTGAAGAAGTTCTGTGAGTATAAAGACGGCGTCTTTACATAATTGATTCAGTGTGTGAGTCGGAAGCTGGCGGGATATCCAAGTGTAAGCATATGGCTTGGGGGCCGGATAGTCCCTCCCCCTTGGCTGGCCGAAGATTCACGGGAGAATAGCGATTTCCTGTAATGGGAACCACCGTAAGATGCGGCGCCTCAGCCACATTGCCTCGGCATTGTGGAAGCAAGTGGGGAGCATGAGCATTCATCTCCAGCACTGAGCAATGTTTTTGCTTTTCACGCCATTTTGATTTACTACAAATAGACTCTATACAGACACGAAATGCATGACAGCAACTGCAACAAAAGTGCCGCAAACAATTTACAAAATTCTAAATTGTGCAAGAATTTAATGCTGCAACGAAGGCACTTCGCGCAGCTCCGCAGCAACAAGTTACACTGATGCTACAGCTGGCGGTAAATGCGCCGACGGCGTACAGGACCCGGACCCCGACCCCAGATAAGTTCCTAATAAGGGGGTCTGGGGGCATGCTCCCGCAGAAAATTTTTCGAAATACAACCTCGAGATTGGCCCAGATTGGCTTTTCTTGGCAGTTTTCTTTTGAGAGGAGATTGTACTAGAGGGCAACTTTATGAAACTAGGTGGGCAATGATAGGGGCTAGGAGGCATTTGCCCCTCTAGCCTTCCTAATTACTATGTTAAAAAGAGGCCTTGCTGTCTGCATATGTGTAACTTGTGCAGAAAATTGTTAAGTCGTGCAATCAAAATGTAAAATTACGTAACAACATTGCAAAGTCGTTCAATCATATGTAAAGTTGTGCAAACCAAAAATAGCGTTGTGCCACTAACACGTGAAATCGCGCAACAAATCGCAAAGTCGTGCAACCAAAATGAAAAGTCGTGCAACAAAAATGCTATGTCATGCAGTAAAAACATAGAATCGTGCAGAAAAATATCACAAATTTCTGTCAAAAAGTCATGTTTTGGCCGGTTTGGTGCGCCGAAACAATGGTTGGATTCACAATTCAATACATAAACCTTTGCTATCGTCATTTCGACCTCTTTTCATGTAGCTATTGGTCTCTGGTAAATTTAAGTTTCCCTTCAGCTATGGCTTTTTAACTGTTTCTTTAAAGGTTCGTAAAATACTAAATACCGCACTGTAAAACTTCAATACCGCAACACCGCAAGGATTTTCCGTCAATACCGCAATACCGCGCATATTTTGCCCCCGATACCGCAGTACCGCAAACCCCGAAGTACCCCTCATTATAGATTCGCTAGCGTGATTTTCTGTCCGTGCTCGTTTCTTTTCCATTCTTTCTTTCCATGCGCTTTTGTTTTTCGTACTAATGAATCAAGCACAGGCAGGTAACTGAGACTACTCGAGAGTCGAGAACTCATGCCACACACAGGTCTCAAACGGAAACATTTTTATTAGCAGTCAAGAATTTGTTTGTCAAGCATTTATGTTACTCAATTGTTTTAACTGATGCCCAACTGATAAACACCCAATACGTAACGGAAACCTAGTACACGCTATATTTGATTTCTATTTATTTACTTCATTGACCTAGCTTATTAACAAAGAGAGTTTTTAATATATTGTGAGATGTCCAATATTCGCAAGCGGACATCAAAAGAAAAATTATTATTTTGCAAAAGGGGCCCTTTTTCAGCAAAAAGGGGGCCCTTTTACCAGATTTTGAGAGGGGCCCACCGGCCACTGATTGCAAATGTATGAAAAGTCCTTGCCTTACATGCAATACCAAAGGTTCAAAATTTTGTTAAGTTTCAACATGATGTTGAAATACACGTTTTTTTATAAGAAACCGGTTTATAAGAAACCTAGAACTAGACACCCAAAATTTTAAGAAACTTTTAGAACTAGGAGGAAGAAGCTAAGAAACTGTAGAAATTTTTGTGTCCGTTTTCCAACATACTGATTCACATTTGTGGAGGTAGTAATTAGTTCTCAAGCATTTCCATGCGATTTCTCGCACCAGCGTGGCTAATTTCGTGCAATTTCTTGCATCTGTAAGCAATAATGTAAAGCGTGTATCCCATAGAAGGCTTTTTGTTGTTTTTACTGCAATTTATTTCAATTAATTAAGAAACTGTTAAGAAACTTTTAGAACTAAAATTGGGCCAAAAATTAAGAAACTTTTAGAACTAGGCCCCGAGCTAGGTTTCTTATAAAAAAACGTGTATCTTCTCGAACGTAAAAAGCGCAAGGAGGCACAGTAGACGAGGCCTTGAAGACACAGCCAGCTTAAAAATCGCTTTGTCTTGAGAAGCTTCACAGCTCTGGTAACTTTCAACAGCACGTTTTCATCCGTAATCTCAAAGGAATTACAGTAAAATGCTTCAAGTAGATGCAACGCAACAAGTAAGCATATGGGTCCCTAGGGGAATTGAAACAATTGAAAAAGTTCTTACTGCATGAAATGTACAAGTTTGAAAAAGACAACATGAAAAACAAACTCGGCGATTGGCTGAAAACCTTTTGTCCTTGATTCAAATGAATGACTTTCGCTGGTGTACAAAATGCGTGCAAAAGAATACAGTGAATAATTTTACAAGAAAACATTCTATTTCTTATCAAAATACGCGTATTCGCGTAAACGTTTTTACGGTCCATACTTCTTATTTTGGCCTTGTCAGCTCGCTCCCTCTGTTATTCAGTACACATTATTCTAAAATGCCTTTGAAGGGTCTTCAAAACCAGCTTTTTTAAACAAGCTTAGATTTCCACCAATCAGATGGATTCGATTTGTTGAACTGACCAATCAGAACGCAGCATTTGTAAAACTGGTTTTATTTAAACCGGTTTAACTTGCAGTGTGAAAGCAGCATTAATTGTATGTCAAGCAAAATGTTTTTACCGTTTGGCCACGTCCAAAAACATTGCTCTTCCAAAATTTTTTGTTTGCGTCAAGCAAAAAATATTTTTGAACCTTTTCAAAAACATAACGAAACAATTTTTGCTACTATTGCTCGTCAAGCAATGTTTTTGGAGGTGGCCAAACGGTCAAGTATTTGTTGTAAAGCAAATTTAAAATGTTGGAACAACAATGTTTGATCGTTTGGCCAGCCAGGGCTTAAGCGGAACACGCTATAACATCACGAAGTCCAGCAAAGACTATTAAAAGGAACAAGAAAGTGCATATTTAACCAGATATATGTTCATTCCCAAATTTAAAATAACAAATTTGTGAATTTACAGTTTATTTCGATGCTTGTTCTTCTTCCAGAGCATAGGCAGCTAATAATTCACTCTTCTTTTGGGCCTGGCGTTCTTCACGACGTTGTCTGGCAGCCTTAACCTTGGCACGGCGGGCTTCAGCTTGGTCACTGAAAAAAAAACACAAATGCAAAAGATGAAAGCTCAGCTTAATTTGCTACTTTGCAGTATACAGTTTACCCTACAGTGTCTATAATAAGAAACCATTCATAAGAAACCTAGAAAGAACTACTCTAACACAACGAAAAACCCTTAGATATTAAAAGTCTATGAACAATCATAGATCATCTTAACAACGTATTTGCAACTTATTTTCTTACACTGCAAATCTTATTTCCTTGTGACTATTTTGTGACATTTTCCTGTTCTTATTTATTTGAAAAAAAGAGCACTTTGGGTGGTAAAAATTCGACCAAAGCTTAAGGATTGTTATTTAAACACATTTTATAAGATTTTAGATTAAAAATTCTGCATTGGAAGGTTCCTAAAGTTTTCAAATTATCAGTTTTTTAAGTTTCTTTTTGAAGATTTAATCCAAAACTTAAAATCAAGAGAACTAAAGGTGGTTAAAATAAAAAAGGGGTGATTATTTGCAGGAATGTGTCAGAACACCAGGACTGTAGGACGCATTGATTTTAAATCTAAATCCACAGTCAGATATATCTGAGACATAACTTTAGGCAAGAGTTGCACGCCACACAGTGGTTAACAGCACAGCATGGTCGGCTTATCTCATGCCAATAATTTGAGATAAGGATCCAGTTTTGGTACCCAACTATGAAATTGCATGGACAGCAACCATTGAAAAAGCAAGAGCAGTGTTTAGACAAAAAAATAGTTGCATAATTTGAAATCTTGGAACAGGTGATTCAAGTCAATGCTGCTAGTTGCAATGCAAAGAATCATGTCTGCAATATCCCTTGCATCCTTTTAGACAATGATTATTGTTGTGAGGGAAATCTGCTGAAACGTCACTTTCAAGTTGGCAAAGTTCTAACAGTGCTGTTGTTCTGTATTTCTCTTTTTATACTTAGCACAAACTGGCAAAGTTTTAGATCAAATTGGCTCCCTTTTAAAAGTAGAACAAATCAACCTAAAGCAAGGTCAGTTATCACCAATTTGATACTATGTATTATATTATAATTTTCATAGCTAATTAAAAAATTAGAGAACGTCAATCAAAAAAATTTCCTTAAAAGAATTTCTTCCATGGAGCTGAGTTTTTAACAAATCAAGAATATCAAACTAACAGAAGGGATGAAACATGTTACAAACCTGAGAAGTTTAGCACGGGCCTTTTCAGCCTTCTTTTTGTGAATGTATTCCATCAATACTCTCTTATTTTTGAACACATTACCCTTAACTTTCATGTACAATTCATGATATCTAAAGACAAAATATAACACACGTTAGCAGTGATAAGAAAGGGCACAAATGTCTGACATTGAGCCAAAAGGCTCATTCTGTTGTCTGTTAATTCAAAATCATTTCATCCATTTTTTCTAAAGCCTGTTTATGACATGCAGTATGGTGTAGCATCAGAAATTTGGTTCAACTGTTGTTCACAACTCAGTTTCAAAAGGCATTTTTTGTTGTTGTGCCATAGAACCATATCAAGACATACTTATCTTCAATCAATCACATCTTCGACCCGAAAAAGCTTTAAAGGAAAAGCTGCTTAATTTCACCTTTCTTTACAATTGAAAAGGTTAAGCAGCTGTTTAACTGCTTTTTTTCGTAGAGTTGACAGATGTAGACAAGGCGTTTTTTTGTATCAAACAACTCCCTCTAACAAAATCCAAAATTAGTTTCATACGAGACTTAGAACACACTGCAGTGCAAGAAAACTTAACTGGTCAAAGGAATAATCTTCAGACATATTGAAATAAAATACAGTACTTACAAATGCTTGTCAATCTTTTTTGACTCTCTGTATTTTCTAAGAAGTCTTCTCAGGACCCTCATTCTGTGCATCCAGATGACCTTCTCAGGGAAACGAGCATTGGCAGTACCATGCCTTTTACCAAAACCACTGTGTCTACCCTTTCGTTTTGCTTCCAGAAGTTTTCTTGTTCTGGCTCTACTGTGAACAACTTGTGGTTTCTTGATGATAAGACCATCCTTTACAAGCTTCCTGATGTTTTGTCCTATTTGAAATGATCAAGATCAGCTTTTTTTTACATAAAATAGGTCGAAAAGTATTCTTTATGAAATAAATGTTTACTTGGAGAGGTTAACAGTTTGTGTCAGAACACCAGGACTGTAGGACCCATTGAAATAAAATCTAAATCTACAGTCAGATATATCTGAGACATAACTTTAGGCAAGAGTTGCACGCCACACAGTGATTTACAGCACAGCATGGTCGGCTTATCTCATGCCAATAATTTGAGATGCGGATCCACCCAATGAGGAAAATGTATGGACAAGATCCGAGAAAGATTTCCTTAAACATTAAAATCCAAACGTTAGATTTTCCAAATGATCAAACGGGACTTTTATCATCTGTAAGACTTTGACTCGAAATTTTCAAGGAGTCGACTGAAAACTAATTTGCTTGCCAAAAAATTTTCATTGGTAGCAAGAGTGATGTCTATTTTCAACACAAATGAAGGAACTTGGCAAATAACCTTTATTGGGGGAGGAAATCCATTTACAATAATAACCATCAGCAAAGAACATAAAAGATCTTACTTGAGTTAGCATTTCCAATTTCATTTGTTTCATTGGGATCTAACCATATCTTTTTTTTACCACACTTCAATACGCTTGCTGCAAGCCTCTTCTGTAATCTCAGGGTACTACGGACAAGAGAATAACTTTATAAGATTATATTTTCCACTAAAGCTTAAACAAGGACCCTTGGCTGCGAGGTTTAAGCTGCAACATGGCACATTTCTTGTTCAAAAAAAGAGCCAAATATTTGTTGCATACACAACCATTATGTTGTTCTATTACTATTTCTATAACTCTTTTAAATACATGTTTGTTTGAGGGTAAAAGGCAACACTAGACTGGATTCTTGTTGCAAATGCATTTGCTTTTGAAAACAATGGGGTGTCCTTGATGCTGAGTAGCAAAAGGGGTTCTGGAACACCTGCTTCAAAAATATTTTACTAGCAACAAAGTCGAGATTCACCCCAGCTAACTGTACATTACACATTTTTTTTATAAGAAACCGGTTTATAAGAAACCTAGAACTTAACACCCCAAAAGTTAAGAAACTTTTAGATCTAGGAGGAAGGAGTTAATAAACTTGAGAAATTTTTGTGTCAGTTTTCTAACATACTGATTTCACATTTGTAGACGTAGTGATCAATTCTTGAGCATTTCCGTGCATTACAGTGCGATTTCTCCCACCAGCATGGCTAATTCTTTGTAATACAATAATATTAATAATTTGCTTGCTATATTCACGTTTTTTATCGTTTTTATTGCAATTTATTTCCATTAAATTGAGAAACTGTTAAGAAACTTTTAGAACTAAAATTGGGCCAAAAATTAAGAAACTTTTAGAACTAGGCCCCGAGCCAGGTTTCTTGTAAAAAAAATGTGTATGTTAACAAAACTGCACTGAAAAGGGAAGTTAAGAGCCTTTGACTTGCTAAAAAATGTCAGTTTAAGCAGAAACATCTTTGGACATACTTAAATGCTATTTTTGTCCAAGACTCCTCAGAGTATAAACTGCAGAAACAGACTGAAACAGTTGATTTAGGCAGAATTTGTACCCAGATGCAGACCAAAATGCAGCAATCAGAAAAGTACAGCTATTGGTATTGATTTTTGACCACCAAACATTATGCGGGAGTAAAGCAGGATGATGAATTTAACTAATCAAGAGTCAAACGGAAAGAATGAAGGGAATGAAGGAGAGAATGAATTACAGGGAGGACTGATTTCAACCATGGTTTTTAAAACATAATGCCGATTCAGCACTACTTTTTGATTGGTGCATTTTGATCTGCAGGTATAAATTCCACCTTTGATATATCAAACGTCAGGTTTATAGGGTAGCTGCTGATAAACTGGAAAAATGTGCAACAAGGAAATGAACTGTAGCCTACATGATGTTCATACTCGAGGAGTGTCAGACGAAAAAGCTTTGGTACAGATGACGTTTAGCCAACACCTTCCAAAGTGCAACAAAAACCAATGTACTATTGATTCAAACGGATGATGCATACTTCCAAAATCCTAAAACTAACTTTGACCTTTGAGTCCTAACCCTAAAACCCTACTCATACCCTAACCCTAAAACCCCTCTCTAACCCTTACTGTAGAAACCTGCCCTAACCCTTACCCTTAGACAATACCCTATGATAGCCTCATTTCCCTGTGAAAGGTGTCCACTAAACTGCATTCTTGCCAAAGCAGGGTAGGTCCAAAATTTTTCTGCTCTTTTGTATTGCTCAAACACTCCTTCTTGGTCATTCCTTTGTCCGTCTCAATTTTGCAAAACACCATTTGGCTTGTGATTTGAAGGTAAGTGCAAACTTAGTCAAAATGAGGGGAAATAACCCTTCCAAAAAATGTTACGCGACCTTAGAGCACATCACCAGTCAACGATCTCGCTTGGGTCCGACTCTATCTGGGCCTAAAAACTAAGTCTTCTTCAGAATTTAGGCCCCTGATTTTCTGAACTTTTTTTTCGAAATAACTTCGTGATCTAAGACCAAAACCTCAATTTTTACACATCTCAGACATATTTCAGTTATCTATCTAAAGAATTAGACATCTTATCAGAGCATTAAATGCCGAATAATTGAAATCTAACGATTTATATTTTAGCAAATTCACGAAAATACTCACCTCATGGCTGCCAAGTTGGGAAAGACTGTGGACGAATGTTCGCCGTGGTCTCAAGAAAATGGACTGGAATTGGCCAATCAGAGTCGAGAATTTCACTTGCAAATTCATGGCGTAACAAGAACTAGTGCCAGTCCTCTGAGCTGGGCGATGTAATCAGTTAACATGCATGAAGACCATACTAAGAATTCCACGGGAGAAACCCTAAATAGAAACAGCTGGTTTTTGCATAAAAAGCTTTATCGCAACTTTACTGTAGTTCCTTCCTAGCAATCTAGTATCAAAGATTTGGTCTTTATCTAATAATAGAAGTTTAATTTATTAAGCTTGCAGCAAAATACATTTAGACTATGGTGCATACTACAAATATGAAACTTAATGCACGTGCAGATTTCCCGCGTTTTCTCTACGTACGAGTTCTCTTGTTCTTACAAAATACAACAGCTTGCAATGTATACAAGGCCAGGGGTTTCGCTTTTTGGCCTATCAGAATATTATTTAAGTTTTTAACAAAACAGTCAACAAAAAATAGTCATTTCAAATTCGTATGCTGTTAGCTGGCAGCAAATTTGACGCAGGTCCTATTAGTAGGCCATTCCATTTTGCTCTTTGTTTGAGAAAAGTTCGGGGTATCTTGATGACAGCTTCACCGCTTCATCGTACAATTTAAAATCTACTTCTGCAGAACCAAAGCTGAATATCTGATGGGCGGTCAAAGAATTTGCATTTTCAACTTCTGCGGTTATTGCAACAATTCCTTCAAGTGTCTCAGTCAATTCGTTTCGCAGTGCAACTGTAACTTCCCCGCCATTATCCATCTGAATTCTTATTTGGTTTCCACTTGAATTTACTCCAGTAACCTTCCCAATGACAGAAACAACTCTGCCAATATGATTCTCCAATATTGAAGCATTAATGAACGGTCTTCTTTCCATGACTGTCTCTTCTCCAAAAGAAATATAGATTATTTTTCAGTTTCTCTCGTCTCCCGTCTGTCTTTCCCGCCAGCAAACGACACAAAGCAGCAACAGCAAACAGGTTCTTCCATGCATGCGAGAGTAGCAAAGAGCATGCTCCAAAATGAGTTCCTTGAAAGGGGTCTAATATTCTTGAATTTTCTTTAAATTCCTTAAATTGTTTGTCTTACTTTGTTCTATTGTCCATCTTAGCCAATGATAGATCTCAGCATATTCTCAAAAGGTTGATTTCCTAAAACGTTCCTTTGTAGGCCCAATATTTCCTTATTCTGAGGAAATTTCCTTAAAAGTTTTACATTCAACCTTTGGGTTGTTGTGTGTCTATGCTTTTTGTTTCACTGGCAAACAACAAAGAGAGAGGAGTGTAGGGCAAAGTTGTGCGTTGCTTGCTGGACGTATAATCGTTTTAAAAATGTCGAAATATTCAACTCTGCCAGAGTATGGACAAGTGAGCATTTATATGGATGATAATGAGCGTAGAGGTAAGGCCAGAATGAATGGATTCTGAATTTTTGAGCATGATCAAACCCGCAAAGCTGTAAGGGCGTCCCTGTCTTGATTTGCTCATATGGAAAGCAAGCAGTTTCAACTTCTAGACTAATCCTTCTATCTCGAGACTTATAGGAGTAGGAGCTAAAGGAAAGCAGTTTCTAAATAAAATAAACTCAAATCTATTTTTGATTCAGCTCTGTCTAGCTTTAAATAACCTAACTAATTCAAGTCATAAAAATCTGAATATCAAAACCGCCTTCTAATTTCTTATTTCTCTCTCCAGATGCTCTTGGAAAAGCCCGATACAGTTTCATTGAATTGATTATTCTTGCAACAATGCATATCTTATGGGCAATAAGTCTGCCAGTCACTTGGTGGTGCAGTTTTAAGGTTTGTTTGTCTACGCTAGTAACAAAGGGCAAAATGCCTTGTCAGCATTTTAGTAATGAAAGACCCAGCCCAGATTGGAAAGTTTGCGTTCACCAAAAGCTATTGTTCTCAAAGCATTAGGTCCATTGTTGTCTATCTACTATTTTCACGAAAATTGTGTGCCAAAGATTTTTGGTGTGCACAGCAAACTTTCCACACTGGCTAACCGTTTTACAAGATCTGGGGTGTTTGATGGCAAAGAAATTTTGGGTGTGTGTGGACTGTATGGTCTGAGAGCCAACAACGTTTCCACTGAGCTATAGTAGCTCAACCAAGCAACTCTCAAAGTCATGTAGCTCAAAGCTCTCCTCCCACCCATTTGACTTTAATTTGTGTTTTGGCTATGGTGAGCCGTCTTCAGACGCTCATAGTGTACATATACTTGTAAATATTTGTCATGAATGGCACACACTAGCCAAGTGTATGCCATTGCCTATACCTATCCTAAAAATAGATTTTTCTACCCATTGCCATTTTCGGTACCAAAACTTTTCTCAGCCCCCTCGAAAAAACTTGCCTGCAGTGAGTCACTGCTGAGTTGAGAAGAATGGAAAGAGCTTTTTCTGTCCCCCTTGTCTCAAGCAGTCATATCATATTATATATATGCCTATCTTTTTTGCAGGTTATCCCACAGTACGAAAGAGCACTCATTTATAGGCTGGGAAGACTTCAAAAAGCCAAAGGGCCAGGTATAAAAGTGTTAAAAGATGAAAAGAACAATTTTTCAAACTGAATGATTAAGAGTATAAGAAGTACATTTTTTATTAAATACTGATGCACTAAAATATGATCAGAACAGGGTTCAAACTTATGACCTTTAGCTTTGAGCACATAAATGCTCTACCAGCAGAGCAACTTGACCACAAGTTCTACACCAGCAACCTATATACCAATCTCTCATATTGGGCATCTTCATCAAACACAAAAGAAAAAGTTGACCTTCCAAATTTTATTTTGACCATGTCTTTCAGCCAGGGTTACACCCTCAGTGTTCTAACCCAAGAAGGATCCTATTATAGGTTTCCAGCCCTTGATCCCTAATTTGCATCCAGTTTACAGATTTGGCAATCCTTTTTCTATGGTTTGCAGCTTCAGAATAAGATACATCTTGCATCTTTACGTGTTTATTTTCATCAACGGTTGTAACCAAACCAATATTAGCCATTTTGCAGCTTCTTGTACCCCTTTTCTAGACCCCAGTGTTCTCTGGAAAGAGATTATATTTTGAAATCACTTAAAAATTGTTCTATTTTGTTTCAGGATTGATTTACGTCATTCCTTGCATTGACAGATGGAAAAAAGTTGATATGAGAATGAGGGCTTTTAATGTTCCACCACAAGAGGTATCTGTGTTTAATACCTTAAACTTTAATCATCTCAAAATTGGAAACACGTGCATACGTGAACACCGGTATACGAATTGTCACGAATACTGATTGGTACGCTTGCAAAAAGGGCTGGTACATCGATACATTGATCATATCTGTCACACGTCACTTGTATAGCATTCTGCTATACCCATTGTTTATTTTCATGGGCGAAAAATTCAATGGAACTATTTCATTCTAGTGTGAACAGCTATCAAAACAATTATGCGATCATTCCATTACAGTTGCGTACCCATGTGAATAGGGACTTGCACGCTTTTTTTATAAAGAACCACTTTATAAGGAACCTACATATAGAAGGCCCAAAAATTTAAAGAACTTATACTACTAAAGACAAAATCATTAAGGAACTTTTGAATGTTGAATACTTTTATCACTGCAAATAATCAAGAATTAGAAAGCTGGTTCCATTTATTTGCAGTCAAAAATCACATAAATTGTACGTTAAGCATGCATCCTATGTTTCTTTGATTAGTCTGGACCTTTGCTCACAGGCAAATGTCTCTCATTTATTGTTAAGACCACTGTATGTGCAGTTAAAATTAAGGAACTATTAAGGAACTTTTAGAACTACAATTGCCTCAAAAGAGGCCCAAAAATAAGGAACTTTAAGAACTAGGTCTTGAGGTAGGTTCCTGATAAAAAAGTGTGTAGCTTTGTCAATTCCCTTTAAAATCTGTCTGGAATAATAGCTAGCGCAATTTTAAATATTTTGTGACCATAATGCTTACATAAGTTGAATTTTTCTTTTTCAAGGTTTTTACTATTGATGGTGGCTTGCTAAAAATTGGAGCAGATGTACAATACAGAGTAACAGACCCAATGGCATCATTTAATGAGCTTCAAGATTTAAATCATACATTAAGAGTGACTGCTGTTACAGTTCTTAACAGTGGATTAGCTGGAAAGAAATTAACAGAAATTGAGAATGAGAAAAATTATCTCAATGCTGTTTTACAGGTAAAAATGTCACCATATTACCAGATATATTTCCTTCAACCATTATAATCTTTAATCTTCTTCAGAGCATGTATGGGCCAGATTGAAAAGGCAGAACTCTTGGAACGGAAAAATAACGGAAATGAACATTTCCCAGATCTGCGTTTCGAGTATGGGGTGTAACAACTCGAAAACACGTAACTCTCTGAAATCTCAGAAATTTCGAAACTTATTCTCATTGGCAGTTAGAAATGACATTTACAATTAGAGATGGTGATAATGCCTTGCATCTCACTTGTTTATTTTTGCATCGCAAACAGATAAGCATCTTCGAGTTTTGGATTTGGAATCCGACAATCCTCCTCCTACAACATTGTTCATCAAATGCTTGCAAATCTAAAGCTTGTGGCCTAAAAAACTTTCATTTCAATCTTGAAACGCGGATATCTCGGAACTCGTGGAATTCTCGGGACAAGAGTTTTCAGTTCCGCTATTTTTGTGTTCAGAGATTATCGAGAGTTCTGTGTTTCGATCTGGCCGCATGTATGAAATCTATGTACTTGAAAGTTCGATTTTTCTTTCAGAACAACCTAAATAGAACAGTGAGAGCATGGGGCCTTGAAACTGCAAGATTTGAATTGTGAGTTATTTATCATTTATCAAAGTTAATGATTTGTTATTTCATTTCTATATGCTCTTTGCTGTAAGAGGCCTCTTTTGAATGGTGTATACCGACCACTTTGCGCTGATATAGTGAAATCGAGTCATCTGATGAAAAAACTTGAATCCATTCAATTCTGTGCTGCATTAGCTGTACCTGATGCATTGAAAGGTACATCTGAGGAGCAACTGTGTATAACAAGCTCAACCTCGCATGCTTGATCAGGCATCTGGTTCTATTTACAAGATTGCTACCTAAAAACCTTACAACGGATTAGGCAGCTAATTCCCCTTCCATTATCAAACTATCTTCCTCGTAGACCAGCAAAAATCAGGCAATTTATGCAAGAACGACAAGCGTTATTGCAAGAGTATGGCTAAATTGTCTTTGGAATGGAATAAACTTGATTTGAAGATAAGACAATTGCAATACTGTATTTGGCTTGTTTTCCAGGGTGGCTAAACATGCAAGAGACAAGCGAGAAACATGTCCCCGAGTCATTTGCGTGTTGCAGAGACAAGAAATGTTTCTGTTGCCTCCAAGAAACATTTGAATGTCTCCTGCTACAAATTTTGTCATGCGCTACAAAGTTTTCAGGGTAGCTAAACTGGGATCCAGGCCTTAATAATTGGACTTCTTTCTACCCAAATCGTTATTTGTTGCTACTGTCCATTACCTATAATAAAATAATACCTTAATTACTTTTCAGAACAAAGTCCACAATCCTGAGAGGAAGGAAAGGTGATGATTCTCATTTTGTGGATCCATTGGAATCTGTAATCTCTGCTTTTAAAGGTAAGTTCAAACTATGTCTCTCTGCTTGTTTTGTTGGTGTTAATAGCACCCTGCACTAGTGGTTCTTGGGTCATCACAAAGCTACAGAAAAAGGCAAGACTCCCATGCAACTCTCTAGGTTCTTTACGAGTTGTCTTCACAATCGGTTGCGAGTCTTTTGCGTCTTTCTTTACAAGAGCTTATGTGTTATTGTGAATTAGGCTTGAAAATGGTTTGAAGAGGGCACTTACATTTTCAACGATCAAAGGAGAAAAAATCATCATCATCATCAGCCTGTCATGCCACTGCTGGCAGATGGCCTCCACAACCTCTTCCACTCAATCCGGTCACACGCTAGCCTCATCCAGGTCTTTCCAGCATTTTCTTCGATCTCGTCCCTCTATCTTCTCTTCAGCTTTCTTCTTCCTCTTTGTATCCTTTCGGGTACCATTCGGTTGTTTTCTTGGCCCATCTGTTGTTGTTATTCATATTATCATGTTATCTCAATACTGTTAAGATAATATGGTAAAATCATGGGCTGCTCCAAAAGGTGGGGAAGCCTGAAGCCCGGGTTCCATGCGACGGTAATGATCGCTAAATTAATATATCTCAAGATCGCAGTCATTACAATCTATATGTAATAGCATAAGATCATTGTCGAACGATAGTAGAGGCGTAATAAAAGAATCGTCAAGCAGGGGCGGACTAGCAGGGATGCTGGGCTGCAATTGCAACCGGGGCCTTCATGTTACAGGGTCCTTATCAATCTGCAGAGAACTAAAAATATAGAAGCAAGACAATATGGAAGCAAAAAAGTGGAAAAGAATAAATGTTTTATAGAGGCAAGCCGCAACTAACAACAAATTTGCTATAAATAGTATTAAACACGGGCCCCTTTTACTGGAAATAGCAGCCCTCGAGATTCGCTGCCAGTCCGCCTCTGTCGTCAAGATTCGGATGGATACAACTGATCACATCACAAATCACTTCTGGTCAAACATTTTTCCTGATACAAGGAAAAAATGTTTATGGCAAGCATTGCGTTTAAAGGAAATATAAAATGTTTGACCAACGATGTTTGATCCTTCTGCCAGACAGAGCCTTAGGGCGATGCGTTTGTTTAACCATTCACTCTTTTTATAGGCGTGAACTCATCAATGGGTATGGGCCCGATGCCTGCAATGCCATCAGCTTCATTTTCGAAAACAGCAACAACAGCAACACTACTAAAACCAACAGAATTATTTGCAATGCTCAAAGGCATGTTAAACGAAGACATCGTCAAGAAAGTCGATGCGGTGTTCCAGTTTAATCTATCAGGGCCAGATGGGGGTTCATGGTGCTTAGATATACGGAACGGCAACGGGTACGTCGGAACCGGCAAGGCTCCGTGTGATCCGGATGTGACTATCAGCATGACAGCGTCGGACTTCCAGAGTATGTTCTACGGCAGGTTGTCACCTGGTGAAGCTTACATGGTTGGCAAGATATCCCTAGAAGGTGACGTATATGCTACTTCAAGACTGGAAGAACTGCTCAAGTCTATAAGAGAACAACAAAGTGTTGCGTAGATAGCTATATTGAAACTGTAAATAAGGTGTGCTGGCTTTTCTCGAGGCGTATGAAACCAGCGCTGCCCATTCAAATACTACAGGATGTTTTGCAGAAAAAAGTATCCCGCGTTACAAACTGTATTTATTAAGGAACCGTTAATTCAAGGCCAATAAAATTTTATCATAATACTTACTGTATATAACAAATCTTGTCTGTAAAAGGACGAGTTAAATTTTGACTTTAGTACGAAGGTTTCTTCACCGGATTCCTTTTTTTGGAACACCCTGGATAAAGACGAGACTTTCGGGCACCAAATATTTTGAGAAAATACATTCGAATTGTACAATTTCAGTTTTTTGAAGCTATTAGAGAAAATTATTCCTGGTCACATTTATCTCCCCATTAAACACCGTTTTCTCCGAAATGTTTTGCAATAGCACGGGACTGTACATAAGCAAGGGCAACCAAACCCCTAAACCAATTAGAACACTGTCCTTTAAGTACACGTTTCTTCTAATAAGAAGCTGACTTACAAGGAGTAAAGTTATAAATTTTAACTTGCAGCCTTCTGAACTTTCGCTAGAGTCCGGGGAGGTTGTGGGATGCCATGGGGAGCTAACCTCCCCGGACTCTAGCGAAAGGTCAGCAGGCTGCAAGTTAAAAGGCAGCAAGTCAAAAGGGAGCTGAGTGGTATCTTGTCTTTCCAAGGCTAGGTACTAATGTTCACCTGCATAAGCTGATTTATAAAGAGCATAGTTATATCTTATTGAATCTTATTGCAAAGCTTTTAAAGAAACAATTCTTAAGGATTGGCAGTGTGTGCCAGTCCCGTAGGGGAACATTTTATCATGTCAATGATTGAGTTACAGTCCGCTCTTCGACTTGCTGTATAACCAAGTTGCTGTATATCTAATTTTTTCTAGCTATAAGCTAGTTTATAAGAAACCTACTTATAGATTAAATAAGTACCAAAATATGGTAAAAATGAAGAAATTTATGATACTGAGCCCCGAGAAAGGTTTCTTAAAAAAACGCGTATTAATTTCTTTGCTTGGCATTTAATTTTGCCTGCGAAACAAAATTGTTTACGTGACGATGCGGGCCTGTTAAATTATTTAACATATTTAATAACCTCAGAATTATAATTAAATCCGAAACTTTTAATTTGATATGCATTCATAAAAGGTAGTCTTAATAAAACGCAATGTAGTCTTAATAGTTACTGCACTGTACAAAAATGCGAGTCTTATAACTTGAGGTGTGATTTATCTTTATGTACAAAAGAGATCTCAAGTCAAAAGTTCTTTTCTTTCTCTCGTGTCTGCTATTTCTCCCATATAATTATAAAGCAAAGACGAAATATTTAACTATACTGTGTAGTGACACCTGTTCTATGTGTGTATTTCTGCAATCGGCGCGCATAGATATTAACATATTGACACAGATCCGCAACCAATAGAAAAGCCTGCGTTGCTGGTAAATAGAAGCGGCTATTCATCAAGGTTTATCACTGGGAAATTTCAGTATTATTCAAGGTTTCGTGTTATTGGTAACACGTGGCCGTAGCTGTCTTCTATTATATCTTTTATATGAACTTATAAGTTAACAAAGGAAGCTGGTCAGTTTCATGGTATTAAATATGTTAGGAACTATAAGGAAGTATGGAGTCAGCTAAGACATTATATTTTCCATATTGAAACTTGGAATATATTGCAGTGTGATGCTACATCTTGGCTGTTGTAAAAGTAAGTACAAACTAGCATACACGTCTTTTTCTATAAGGAACCTACCTCAAGGCCTAGTTCTTAAAGTTCCTTATTTTTGGACCTCTTTTGAGGCAATTGTAGTTAAAAAAAGTTCCTTTATAGTTCCTTAATTTTAACTGCACATACTGTACAGTGGTCATAACAATAATAGAGAGACACTTGCATGTGAGCAAAGCTCGGGACTACTCAAGGAAACATTTGATATATGTTTAACGCACAATTTATGTGATTTTTGACTGCAAATGAATGGAACCGGCTTTCTAATTCTTGATTATTTGCAGTGATAAAAGCATTCAACATTGAAAAGTTCCTTAATGATTTTCTCTTTAAGTTCTTTAAATTTTCTGGCCTTCTACATGTAGGTTCCTTATGAAGTGGTTCCTTATAAAAAAAAGCGTGTAGCATGTCTTGAGTTAGTGGTTATTAAGACCCCGTTTCTTCTTCTTTAAGTGGCATATCCTTTCAGGACTTTGGCGATCATGGCCTTCCACAGAGACCCCGTTTACACGACAGTACCTAAGTAGATCGACTCTCAAATTGGACAGAGCCAGTTTTGGCTCGAAAACGCCTCCCGTTTGCACGTTTCCGTTTTGGACCCGTGCCTTTTCTGGCTCTGGTTTAAAGCCAGTGCTGGGTCTGTTCAGAAGTAGAGTTAGCTCGTCTCTTGCTCTGCTAAGCTCCCGTGTAAATGCTTTGGATCGGATCAAAACTAGTACAGATACGAAACGTGAACACATCACTTTTCGAAGAGAAATCGAATTTTCTGCTTTAGTCCCCAACAAGATGCTGCTGTGATAAAACTGAAAAATTTCAATCAACTTTGTGAGTAATCTTTGAGTTGTACAAAACTTCAAAATTGCAATAAACAGCGGAAACATTGGAACATCGGAAACACAATCAGCTTTGTATTAAGAATCGTGTTAGCATATGCGTCCACTCAAAACTGCAAAATACTTTTGTGAAACACAGTTATCCTCGTCTTAACGCGTTGGAAATGAGAAAGAACTGGCTCTGGATCGGACCAGAACCGATCCAGTTGATCTTGCGTAAACAGGGTTTAAAACCAGGATACCTTCTTGAGACTTATTCTTACCAATTCAAGGAAATCCCTACATGCATTGACTACCATACTTGCTAACAAAATGTTAGTTGTATTGATTCGAAGCTTCTTTCGGTATCAATCAGAGTTGTATTAAAGGTGAAGGTGAAGGTGAAGGTGATGAAATGGTGTTTTAGCGCCAGTCACTAGGATCTCAGTAGTAAGTTAACTAATCGAGACCTCGACCCTGGCTGTGAGGCTACCGTGGCTGGGCTCGAACCCTGACCACACTGAGCTTCTGACACCACGAGTCAGCTGGATTACACCGCGACGCCACACCACCATTAAACACTTGGGTATGGAGCAGGGCTTGGCTGTGTACAAGGACTTAACTTGTTGCTAAGAAGATACGTTAGATAGATTTGTTAATTTTATTAAGACGCTTCTCAAACAACCTGCCATCTGCATGTACCTGATTAAGCTATATGAAAGGAGTAACCTGTTTGTTTAAAAAACAAGGCCAGTTGTCAATAGGATTCTTACATTAATCAAAAGACGCCAAACTGAATATCTTATTAATGTCAGAAAAGGTATCAAGAGAAATTATAGAGCATACGAATGAGATCTATGGTAACGTAATATCAATTAGCCTTTATAGAGGGTTAGATCGATGGCAAGAGTTGAGAGAAGGTTTGAGGTTTCAATGCTGTGCTGCACCCTGAGCCGAAGATGCTCTCGTTGACTCTAATGCAGTCGGGCTCTTTGATCTTATAAAGTTGGGGGAGGGGGTGTTAAAAAGCAATCAAAGTTGGCACAGGCACATTAGCAAATGCATTACAAGCATATTAAACGTGCATTACAAGTCGTCGGTAAAAGGGCACATCCGCTTCTACTATGACCCGATTATGACATCATAATGAAAAATGCTATCCAACGTCGATCAAAAATCGAAGCTCCTTAAATGTCAACAAAATCCGAAATCCAAATCCTAAATTTGTCACTAGAAATTGTGTCAGTAACTGTTTCTTTTCTTTTTATTCCTTTTTTCGTAAACTGTTTTCTATTACCTTGCAAAGAATCAGTCAATTCTGTCTGACAAGGTTTAATGGTAACGAATAGGCAAGATTTGTGTTTTTGGTATGACCGCTTTCCATACTTGAGCTTGTGGCAAGTTTCTAGATACAGAGTCAGGAAGAGCATTCGACCTTCCTACAGACCATAATACGCCTAGCTGATAATGGTCGTCATTTAACAACCAGCAATGAAAAAACAGGCATGACTTGGGTGTGGAGTGAGAGTATCTTTTGCTCTACATGACCTTCCTCTGAACAATGACCCTGTGACCGTAATTTTTGCCTGACTCTGTAGATAATGTGGGGTGTTAGAATTGTGCTGAAGAAAGTATTAAATGATTTTGTCAAGCCAAGAAGGGTAAAAGTGATTTTGGCGCAAGCCTTATCATATCTCTAACGAAGATCCATTGTACCTTTATTTCAGATTATCCAAATTATTGGATATGCAAAGCGTAACTGAGGAAGAAACTGACGAAAGTCTTGACCAAGAGTATGAAGAAACCAATATTTGGGGGAATGTCTCCAAGAAAGATGACACAAACGATTCCAAAGCCAGACAAGCAATTGAGATCTTATCTGAGAAGGATTTAAAAATCTCCGGCTTGAAGCAGCAACTTCGAGAACTGAAATCAAGAAACACAGGACTGGTTAATTGTTTGAAAAACCAAGATTCGGCGGTTCGGAAGCTCGGCTCTCTGGTTGCTTCACGAAGCAGCAGTGAAATGAGTGATGTGCTAGATTTAAGCGAAGCTGAAGATGTTATCGACACTGCTTTTAAGAAGGTCCTGAAAATGGACCAGTCTTTTGAAAATAAGGAAGATGGTTCGGGAAATAATAGTTGTCGAAAAATCAAGCTAACTGGAGAGATAAAGGTTACTGGAAAAGGACAGCAGAAAGGGAAGCCTACAAGAAAGGAAGAATTCAAGGCGGAAGATGATAAAATAATACCAAGCAAAGAAGACGTTGAAATGTTTCGATCTTTGGAAGTGAAAATAAGAAAACTTGAAGATGATATATTTGCAAGGGAGACAGCGTTTCGCCATCTATCCAAGGAAAAGCCAATTAACGACGAAATATTGAATTTACGTTTAGATCAAATCCGCGAGGAAAGAGACAAATTGTACGGTATTTTGAAGCATTATGAGAGAATTATGTTGAAAGATGAGCCAACACGATGTTCTGGTGTTGGTAGTAGATCGAGTGACATAGCAGGGCCTAGGCCTATTAAAATTGACGCAGAAGTGACGATAAATAACAGTAAACAAAACTGGCCTAACAGAGAGGAGCTGCTTTATCATATCGAAGAACTAAGGAAATGTTTAGAGGAACTTAGGAATGAAAAAAAGAAAAAGTATTTCAACAAAATGAAACGTGATGCGAGTTTAGCTGATAGTCAACGAAAGGAAGATGAAAAGTTAGGGAAAGGGAAGGATGGTGAGACAATAGGAAGAGGGAAAGTTGGATTGAGGGAAGCTGGGGGCACTCGAAACCAGGTTGATATTGTGCAAGCTGATCGGTCGGATGCAGACGATGACAGGGGATCTAAACTACGGAGCCATTCAAGAGAAAGTGAAGTTGGTGTCTCAAAAAGGGGAGGACGAAAACAAGAGGAGTTCGGTGAAGATGCAAACGACGGCACAGAATATAAGCAGCAAAGTCAGGATAGAGAAGATGATTTTGGTATATCAAGCAGAACTGGAGGTAGCCAAAAGAACTATGATGAAAATCGAAACGATGTTAAAGAACCGAAACCGCGGAGCAACGCGAATGAGGGAAATGTTGGTTCTCTTAACGTTGTTGTCTCGAATGAAGCGGCACAATGTATTGAACAGGCCCCTGAAGGGGTCAGAATAAATGGTAAAGAAGACATTTTGGCGAATGATGTGACAGCGTTGAGAAACGACGCAGCTTTGTTTGCACGCAAATTACACGATACCACACGCGAGAAAGATCGTGTTATTGGCGAGAGAGACGCAGTGAGGAGAGAATTAACAGAAAAGATGAAGGAAAATGAGCAGCTGAGTGACCTGGTAATGGCACTTGGACATAAAGGTGGGAGGACGAAAATGGATGAAAAGAGCCGAAAAGAGACTGCTGTAGAAAATGCATCAGAGGGAAAAGATATAGAAGATGATATACGTATGTCTGATAAAGTTAGGAGGCATAAAAATGAGCTGAAGAAATATCAAGAATTCTTGGAGAAAGAGAAAATTGACGAGCCCGCTCAGTTTGAAATTGAGAACCGAGTTTCTTGCATTGCAGAGAAACCAGGTGTACTGTCCGAGCATTCTGAGGGCATTGGTAGCAACAATGAAGTAGCTAAGGTTTTCTCGCATCGAATTCGGGACTTGGAGGAAAGTAATGCCGATGCTTCGGCTACGATAAACAAACTGAAAAATGAGTTAGCTGCATTGAAAGATAGAGACAGACTATTAGAAGCTGCAAATGATGGGTTAGTCAAAAAAGTAAAAGACCTTCAAGCGACATGTAGCGATAAAGATGAATTGTTAGAGGTGGAAAAGAGCAAGAGCGATATATTAGAGAAATTGGTTGAAGAGACTGCAAGAAGAAACAGAGAGCTCGAAGGAACAGTTCTTGACTTAGGAAAAAAGATAAACCATCTAGTGGAGAATGAAGGATATCTTGAGTCAAAAGTATCTCACTTAGAAGCTGAATTAGGAAAAACTAAGCAGAAACTGTTGAGGGAAAATGAAGAAAGAAGTCTTGTTGAAGATCGTCTGGTAGTATTAAGGGACAAAGAGGCAGAGATTTCGAGACAAGCTGACGATTTGAGAGACAAAGTTGGAGAGTTGCAGAAACTCGCAAATAGTTTTGAAACAGAGCGAAACATCGCTGAAAGCAAGGAGAAAAAATTGAGGTAATGACGTTATATGATTAGATTTGTTAATCATATTTTTAGCCAGTTTCACCCGGGGTAATGTCTGTGCAGTACAGTGGAGGCTGTGCAGTACAGTGGAGGCTGTTCAGTACAGTGGAGGGATAACATGATGCGTGTGGGGGGATAACATTGAGTACAGTGGAGGCTGTTCAGTACAGCGGAGGGATAGCATTGAGTACAGTGGAGGTTGTGCAGTACAGTGGAGGGATAACATCAGTACAGTGGAGGGATAACATGATGCATGTGGGGGGATAACATCAGTACAGTGGAGGCTGTTCAGTACTGTGGAGGGATAACATCAGTACAGTGGAGGGATAACATGATGCATGTGGAGGGATAACATCAGTACAGTGGAGGCTGTTCAGTACTGTGGAGGGATAACATGATGCGTGTGGGGGGATAACATTGAGTACAGTGGAGGCTGTTCAGTAAAGCGGAGGGATAACATCAGTACAGTGGAGGGGTGAAGGTGAAATGGTGTTTTAGCGCAAGTCGCTAGGATCTCAGTAGTAGGTTAACTAATCGAGACCTCGACCCTGGCTGTGACGCTACCGTGGCTTGGCTCGAACCCTGACCACACTGAGCTCCTGACACCATGAGTCAGCTGGATTACACCACGACGCCACAGCGAAGGCTCAAGAGGAAGTAAGATGCCGGGAAATGAGAGAGGAATTCAAGGCCATGCAAACGCAGTACGAAATAGCAAACAACGAGAATGAAGGTCTCAAGAAAAATGCTGAGGATGCAGAGAAACGAATTCAGAGGCTTCAAAAAGAGGTTCAAGAGTTTAGAGAAAACAAGCACGATTTGTCATGCAAAATAGAAGAAATAAAAAGTGGGAGGGATTTGTTGCAGAATAAATTGAATTCAAGGAACGAAGAAGTGATTGAAGTGCAACGGGACCTCGGAATCAGCCGAGAGAAGCAGAATGAAGCGAAACGAGAACTAAGTGAGAAGAACCTTGCCTTGGTTGAACTGAAGAGAGAACTGAAGAAAGTGAAGGAAGATAATAACAGTTTAAAAATAAAGAGGGATAATTTGGAAGAAGAAAAAAAGATTGCAGTAAAAGCTAAGGATGCAGAAAAGGAAATTGCAGATAGTTTGAGGGAGGAGTTGGGCATGATACAAGACAAATGCAGAGTTTTGACTGAAGAGATAAAAGGTCTCCACGAAGCACTAAATGCCAAAGACAAAAAATTGGAGACTTTAGAGGCATTGGTTCAGGATATGTCCCTGGAAAACGGTGGTTTGGAAAAAGAAGTTGCGAAGTTGAGAAGGGGCATTACTGATAAAACAGTTGATCTAAAGGAATTCGAGGAAAAAGGAGAGATACTGGAAGAGTCTGTTCGAGAAGCTCAAAGGAATTTAACGAAAAAGGAGGATGAATTAACCAAACTGCGTTCAGAATATGAATTGCTGGAAGTGAGATATCAAGAAGGGCAACGAGACTTCACAGGTCTGCAAAAACAGCTGGAAAACTGCTGGCAAAAGAAGGATGACACTAGCAAGGAGCTTGAAATTTCCTTTAGAATGATTGAGGAATTAAGGGCTCAGCTAGATAAGGCAGTAGAAGATAGCAAATACAAGGATTCCGAGCTAGAAGAACTAAAGTATACAACGACAGGGAAAGGAGCAAGGATAAATGAGCTAACGGAGCGAATTGATGATCTAAGTCAGTTGATTGGTCAGAAGGATGACGTGATTCAACGTAGAGAAAGTGAGATCACAGACATGAATGAGAGGCTTGGTCTCAAAGAGGCTGATAATCTAACATTATCAGAAGATCTGAGAAGCCTTCAGGGTGAAAACACAGAATTAAAATACGACTTATCAAAGCTGAGGGGAGACAAGATGGGCTTAACAAATGAACTCATTAGTAAGACACAAGAGCTTGAAAAAATTGTGTCTGGTACTGAGACTCTGAAAGCAAAGCATAAATTTGAAATCGATGAAAGAATAGCTAAATGGCAGCTATGTGAAGAATATAATAAATCACTGAAAAACCAGCTAGATAATTATAAAAATAGGGAGGTTCGGATGAGGGAAAGCGGTAGATTGATGAAAGAGGAGGTAGGGTATATTACTGGAGAATTAAAGAACGCTAAGATGATTCTAAAGGATTTTCAATCTGCGTTATTGGATAAAGATAATGATTTAAAGAAAATTAACGATGCTGTTGTTCTGTTAGAGAGATCATACGCAGCAAGACAGTTGGAGGTGCAGAGAAAGCTTTGCAAAGTTAAAGGTGATTTTGACGTCTTGACGAAAGAGAACAAAAAGCTGAGAGATGATTTAGTTGGAAGGGAAAAGAAAATCGAGACTTTAATGCGACAAAACAAAGATTCTAATGAAGAAAAGAAGAAGGTTAATGATGTTAACTTGAAAAGGATCAGCCACATGGAAGGGAAGTTAAAGGATAAGGATAAAGAGATATTCTTTAAGGATGGCAAAATTAACATGATGGAGTCAGAAATTTCAAGGCTTAAAATGAACCTCGCTAGTGAAGGCAAAGAGGTAGAGGGCTTAATAGACAAGTTGGAAGGGACTTTGAAAGGTGTGAAGTTGCAGTTGGAAAATGTTGAACGCGAGAAAGCGCAGCTGAAAAATGAAGTGGATGAGGGGTTAAAGAAGAGATCTGCTCTTGAAGAGTCAATAAGAAGTCTGGTAGGAGAGTTATCGAGGAAGAGGAAGAATACTGGGAATTCACGGGATGAGGATTTCCAAGAAAAAGACCCGGAAGTAATGAAGATGGTAGAGGGTGAGGGGGTAATAAGATGGTTGAAAGAAGAGATCTTCTGTTTTGAAAGGGAAAAGGATGTCGTTAAAAGAAGAATAGAGAAGGAAAGAGACGAGGAAATTTTACAGAAGACTTCCGAGAAGATTGAAAAAGAGAATTTGAAAATTCAGATGAAGACTCTGAAGGAAGAGTTGGAAAATTTGAAGAAAGCTAGTGTTGCAAAGGATATGAAGATTAAAGACAATACAAAAGAGCTTGGGAGATTGTTTACTGAGAGGGAAGATAGAGGAAAAGAGTATGAACGGAAAGAGTCGGAATATAAAAGGAAATTAGAGGAGATGGCGAGAACTATTGCAGAGCTTGAAAAGAAAATAAACAAGGCTGTTAGGACAGCAGAGAATGAAAGATATGAAAGAGAGGCCGTGCTTGCGCAGCTTGTGGATTCTCATAATTCAAACAGAAACGAGGCTTTCAGTAGAAATATGGGACATACTCATGGGAATATGGAAAGACTCGAGTCTGCTAAATGGAGGGAGAGAGCTAAGGTTCTAACTGAGGAACTACATGATTTACAGCACGAATTCACGAGATATCGAAATAAAAGTTTGACAGATAGGGAAGGGATTTTGTCAGTAGTAGAGACAGCAAAAGCAGAGCAAATAATGAATTTGAAGAAGGAACTCTCAGAAGCCTATAAGGACAAATTAGCATACCAATCAAAGCTGAATAATTTGAGTTCTGAGATTGACAAACAACGGGATGAAAAGTGCCGATGTCAGAAGAGTTTTGATGCGTTGAATGAGGAATATCGTTCAGCGAAGAAAGAAATATTACTTCACAAGTCAGAGATTGATTGGCTAAGAAATGCGTTAAGCATGAAAAATACTGTTAATTGAAAGCAATCATGGTTAGTTTTGTTTCCAATGAGAATTTCATAGACGATTTCATAGGGATCGTATAAACTTTACAACGTAGACTTTTATATTTAGTTTTTGACTTTATTTATTTAAAATCTTATCCAGTGGGATTTTTATTTATAACTCTTATAAAATTTATAGTTTAGCTTAGCTGTATCTAAATTACAGTTAAATTACATTGACAAAATTAAACTTTGATAAACAGTATAACCCAGTATAACTTAATCGCTTATAACGAACTCTTGGGATATAGCGTGCCACTCAAATTAGGTATCCCTACAGCCAGCAGCCAGAGATCAAAATGAAATACCCTATTTGTAACGTACTTTGCTTATAACGTAAAAAAACTATGGTCCCTTGAAGTACGTTATAACGGGATGATACTGTATATATCTAAGTTATGATGTCGAAGAACGGAAAATTACAACTTAGATAAATTCGAAGAAATTCTTCGGACGAAACATCAACTTTCATAATGGTTAAAGTCATCATCAGCATTTAAGAAATCTTGTACACCTACAATCATTCCCTTTAACATCTTTACATTTTGATATCCCATTTTCTTATCTGCCCCCCCCCCCCCCTCCAAGCGTAGTTATACATTATTGATAAACAAGCAGATGTAGAACTATGCTAGAAAACAAAAATTTTCTGTTTGTAACTCAAATGTTTGAAGAAGAGACAATAAAAGCACATAAATGCCTGCAATTAATAATATTCCTTGGGACGGGAAGCGGTAAAGAGTGAAGAATCTAACTGGACAAGTTTCAATTTTGTCTAACAACTTAGATGGCAAACCAGGAAAACAGCTAAAATGGTAGAGTATTCCACAGCAGAAAAGAATTGAAAAGGCAAGCACAACCAACGCGTGCTCTGAAACAAAGGAGCAAATGCTACCATATCGGCACCGATGTTTACTATGATTTCCAGTTCCACACATCAATATCGATCACTTGATCATCATGTAAGTATTTAGACATAGGCGATTTGAAATTTAGAGACATTTGCAAGGGCAAATCTGCAGTAGGATTTTGTTGGTATTCATGACTTATTTTCAGAAATTGTGAAAATGTTTTTAATTATAAAGGTACAAATGTGTATTCTGATAAGAGGGATTGTTGTTTCATGATGAACGCGGAGTATTCTAGGATGGTGAAGGTGAAGGTGAAATGGTGTTTTAGCACCAGCCACTAGGAACTCAGTAGTAGGTTAACTAATCGAGACCTCGACTCTGGCCGTGACGCTACCGTGGCTAAGCTCGAACCCTGACCACACTGAGCTTCTGACACCACGAGTCAGCAGGATTACACCATGATGCCACAGCACCTTCATGATGAAGAAAGGATATGATGCAGAAAGATGTCAAGTCCTCTAACACCACCACTGCATGAAATACCTGACCTTATACAAGTTAGAGCAATTTGGAGACAATATTGCAAACGCCTAATAGTAGCCTTGCCAAAGGAAAAGGTGGATAATGATGATTCTCGAAAAACTTGGAAGTTTTATTTTCAATAAAAGTAATAAAAGCATCGTATATCTACCAATAAAATTCTACATTTCGTCATTCCGTATTCTCTGCCATGTTGTCCGAATCGTCCGGTTTACTTATTTCTTCGAAAGTCCCATTCGATGACCACATACACGTCAATCTGATGTGGAATTCTGCCATTGGATTCTTAAACATTTTCTGAAAAAGGAGATCTTATATCTCAGTAATCCAGTGTAAAGCAAGTAACTTAGCCGTTGATAAGAAAAAAGCGTTCCAACAGCATCAGTGATTCGATGCGGTTTTTCTTGACATTTTAAAGAATTTTTGGACATTAAATAAATGGCAAACAATAGGATAGTTTTTACGACAAGTAGCACTGATGGGATTCGAACCTGGACTGCATGATCAGAGAGCCAGCGACGTTTCCACCTAGCTAAAAAACCAAATGAAATCGTCGAGCAACCATCCAAGCCATACAGCCCAAGGCTCTCCTCCCGTTTGAATCCAATCTATTACCAAATGCAACGAGCCACTTATCTTATCTATAGCACTCATTCTTTTAAAACAGTGTGTATTCATAAAATTGTGCAAGCAAATGTGAAAAAGCAGGCCAAAACGTAGTTGCTTTCCAGTACCTGGCAACAATTAACTTCTATTGCTACAATCTCTGCCAAAAATAGTTGGAACAAGGCAAATTTCCACAATTACGGCATAAGAAACTGAGCTAGAAAGTGCTAACTTAATTTCACGGTCCTGCATCTCCCCTTTCCCAACCTACCCCCTGTACATTGCATCAGGGGGGGGGGGGTAGTTGGCGGAAAGACTGTGGAAATTTATCCTAACGTTACATTCCACGTCCTTAGTAATTCTTTGCGTGCTGTTCCAAAGCAATCCATCCAATTACAATTACAATTACAATTACAATTACAATTACAATTACAATTAAAATTAAAATTAAAATTACAATTAAAATTACAATTATAATTACAATTACAATTAAAATTACAATTACAATTAAAATTACAATTTCAACAAGCATAGACCTTTTCAAAGAAGTCTGTGTCGACGAGAAGTTTTCTGGAATGTGGCAGAGTTCTTGAGTAAAGGAATCCTCTCTACCTGCAATGACCTGTTTTGAAGTCACTTCACGAGAAGCAGTGCAGCAGAGTTTGCTTCAAATTCACGTTTAATTGGAGTAAAATTGAAAGAAAGGATTCCAGTCAACGTGCGTCTTCTCAAGGAGGGATTTAATCACATGTTTTCATTTTTTGAGTACCTTGCATTTTGTTTCCCGGGTTTCTGTAGATATTAACATGTCGTAGATTCATTTCTATCTTTGTCTTCCATTATTCATGAATTTGAAGAAAAATTTGCTGCACTACCTCTCCTAAAACGACAGGAATCCCACGCTGTTGCACGCGGTTAGACTCACTACATAAGTCCCACTTCTTCGCTCGATGTTGTTGTTGTTGTTTTCTACAATCGCTCAGTGTGGGACTTATGTCCTTACAGCTCTGAAACTGGCAAGCGGCGCCAAAAAATTGGCGTCCTACTCAGATTGCAGCATTTGCCTCAAAAACAATACAGCCTTGAATGTCCCTGGTCGGTAGCATTCCGACTTTTCCACATACCAGTAAAATGAAAACGAGGCAACTCTTTTTGGCAGTTCCAGAGCTGTAAGGACATGAGTCTCTGTTGGAGTGACAAATCAAAATAAGGGGAGTGTAAACTAGAGACTCGTGTAGTGAGTCTAGCACGCGGTGAGGGTTCCCTTACTCAATATGTCCCGCCATCTTCCAGAAACATGTCACGCCGACCCAGACCTCTTTGAAAAGGAGTATAGAAGGAGAGCAAAAAGGTGACGTGTAGAGAAAAAATATCTTACCAGGATCCTGCACTGCTCTGGTGTAAGTGTGTCGCCTTTTTTACAAACAACGTAATCTTCAGTTAGATGTATAACACCTAAAATAATGAAATTTCAATATGAAAGTCATTTACCCTATTTAACTCCCGGCATCTTATTCAAGCAAGCAAGCAAGCAAGCAATCTTTATTTGTTAATGCAGGTCAAAGGGTTCTGGCAGCTATAAAGCTGATGTGGACCAGCAGCTTGTGCCCCCAGACTGATATTCTAGAACGAATACCCTGGGTACTCATTTACCGACCTCGGAAGGATGGACAGCTGAGTTGACTGTAGGCTTGTGGAAAGTGGTCCCAACGAGATTCGAACCCCCTTTCAGTTTTCGAGGACCTAGAGGTTGGAGGGCCTAAAAGAATGGGGGTGTATGCGTATTCAAAAACTCAATAAAAATACGACATTGCTTTCATCATGTATTAGTAAAAATTTACGCAGGACTTTAACATGTAAGCGAAAGAATAAAACTCAGTGACTAGGATAGATTTTTCCAGAAGTGGCATACCACAATAGATGGGATTCGAACCTGGACAGCATGACCAGAGAGCCAACGACGTTTCCACTGAGCTATAGAGCTAAATGAAATCGCCGAGTAACTCTCTAAGTCATACAGCCCAAGGCTCTCCTCCCGTTTTGCATGTTGTGTTTCGGCTATGTTGAGCCTTCTTCAGCACCATACATATTTGTATTTATTTGTCACGAATGGCAAACACTAGGATAGATTTTTCCACAAGTGGCATACCACAATCAATGGGATTCGAACCTGCATTGCATGACCAGAGAGCCAACGACATTTCCACTGAGTTATAGAGCTCAATGACATCGCCGAGTAACTCTCCAAGTCATACAGCCCAAGGCTCTCCTCCCGTTATGTATATATATATATATATATGTATATTCACAAACAGTTTTCCCAATACCAAGGTCTACCAGAGACATTCAACGGCAGAAAAAGAGAAGAAAGTCATGACTCTTAAAACACATAACGTTAGAAAAATGGATATATTGTGTAGACAAATGTAACAGATCCTTAAATTCTGGTATTCCTTTTGACATCTTCTCTGTACGAAATTGGGGATGGGGGGGGGGGGTAGAAAGACGAGAGTTTATTGCAAAATTTCAGGTTTTAAGGGAGGCTTGTTGGAGAAGGGGCTAAAAAGAGAGGGGACAAAAATACCTTTTTTCAGCTTTGTAGGAAGACCCAACTGCCTGAGTTGTGGCTCCATTGAAAATAAGTACTGTTCCGGGTCAAGCGAACCTGCAAGCAAAATAATGACGGAATTGAAAAGCAAGAATTGAAAAATGATACTGTACACGTGGAGTTCAGAGCATAAAACTATCTGCATTAAAATTCCTTCAAAGAAATAACGATCTTGCTCTTCCTCCAACAGTTTCTGATGTTTTTTACTCTGAGGAGTGACCGACGGAAAAAGGATGTTCGTGCGCTGTTTCTCGCAATATAAGCGATGTTGTTGTCGCAAACAAAAGGAACCTTTCATTGGGATAATACAGTAGTGGCCGACTAAGTGCCTCTAACAATCCTTGTTTTCAATCTACATTAAGCCGCAGCTAGACATGCGATCGTCCACCTATCCTGGCAACGCACCACCCCTGAAAACGTACTATTGTGGGAAAGAATGATGTGGCTACGTGCTGTGACAAAACTGTTGAGACAAAGAAAAAAGTACTGCGACAATAAATTTGCGTGGTAAGAAGAATGGGTCCAAGAAACTTCCAGGAAAATGCCTCAAACAGAAAATTTGTATCATTGAGAATCTATGCTCAGTCACCTAAAGGTCTCCGTGATTACTTTGTTATTAGGTGTGAAGACTATTCAGAACTAATAATCCTTCAATAACTTGACAACATGTTATGGTGCCCATGATCAGATCCTCAAAGGACGGCTTTCCATTGTTACGAATTGAACTGCGAATTGTTTAACAAAGTATCATGAGAGTTGTTAATGAATCATAATCATATTTCGACCTTGTGAATAACGCTCTGTGATTGGTTTACAAACAATAAACCTTTCAACAAGTTCTTCTGCCCGTTCATTCATCTCTGGGCAGTTATCTGCCCCTTATCCGAATTGATAGCCCACAGTTCTAATTATATGGCCACTTTGATCGTATGCAAAAAACCAGCTTCACACAGCCACATCATTGGCGATAAGTAGACGACAAGCAAATGTCTCGAAACTTCAAGCAAGCGATGTTCTGCGACGGTGTTGCTTCAGTTTCCAGGACATTTTCTTCAGAAATCTATTCCTGGCTACACATGTGAATTTTTTCCCGGTTGTGGCGACAATTTTTAACATGTCGGATTGCCATTCTAAGCAACAAATCGCACGTGTGGCCGCAACTTTACGATACATATAAGCCTTATCAAATTACTCTTCACAAGTTTACCTCCAGGCAAAGTAATATCATGTGTTGCAGTATTTCCTGATCTTGCATAATCCATTTCACTGAACTCCTCGAACCATCTGCAAGAAAACTTAATTATTTATAAAAATTTCGGGAAAAATGCAGTTGAGGTCAGTGTCGATCATTTCGATTGTATTCACTCCTTTAAAATCTCGTACACCTTTGCTAGAAATCTTATGAATTTATGGAAATCCCTTAGTTTTTTAGTCTCAATAGGAATTTGGCCTCTTTAAAGAGTGAAATGCCCAGAATATTTCACAATACACGCTTTTTTTTATAAAGAACCTACCTCAAGGCCTAGTTCTTAAAGTTCCTTATTTTTGGGCCTCTTTTGAGACAATTGTAGTTCCAAAAGTTCCTTAATAGTTCCTTAATAGTTCCTTTATTTTAACTGCACATACAGTGGTCTTAACAATAAAAGAGAGACATTTGCATGTGAGCAAAGCTCGAGACTACTCAAAGAAACATTGGATACATGCTTAACGTACAATTTATGCGATTTTCGACTGCAAATGAATGGAACCAGCTTTCTAATTATTGATTATTTGCAGTGATAAAAGTATTCAACATTCAAAAGTTCCTTAATGATTTTCTCTTTAGTAGTATAAGTTCTTTAAATTTTCGGGCCTTCTACATGTAGGTTCCTTATAAAGTGGTTTCTTATAAAAAAGCGTGTACTGCTTTTTTATCAGCGCCATGACCGTTTTGAGCCAAAATTTCAGTCATTGTGGGCTTTAGTCGAAAAAGGGTATGGTATTGCTATTGCTAAGGGGTATTTTACCGTGATAAATGGTGTGAAATAGCGTCCGTCACCTTGCCTTTAAGACCCTGGCCAAACGATAAAACATTGTTCGTCAAACATTTGAAATTATCTGGTCGAACACAATGTCGAACAGTTTGGCCACACCACAAAGCATTGTTCGACAAACTATTGAAAACAAGTTGCTCAGCGATTTCTGCTTGCCAAGCAATGTTTTGATGACGTGGTCCAACGGTTAAACATTGCCTCGAAAGCAAAATCTAAAATGTTTGACCAACAATGTTTGATCCTAAAGCCAGCACCTAACTGACGGTTGCAAAAGGTTAGACAAAATTCAAGAACAAACGAATTAGTGAAGAAATTCTTACTTTAAAACTTCGTCTTTTTCTTTATTTGTAAACAACAGACCAACGTTTCCTTTCAGGTGCTAAAGAGAATAGACAATCAGTGACTTATGGCAATAATACATTAAAGTGCAACCCTTACGATGTTGATTCTATAGAGATTAAAAGTTTGAAAATTTATTAGGGATTTGACCGTGTAAAATGACCGAGGGTGAAAAATTTTCACCCCCAGCGCTTTTTCACGGTCAAATCCTTTATAGAATTTCAAATTTTGAACACCTATAAAACCAATATTTTAAGGACTAGATGCATAAAACTTTGCCTCAACACTAAAAAGAAGGTGCTGAATTCGAATCTGAAGTCAAAATTTCTCTATGACGTAATCTTAATTTTTTTGTAAACGAGGCCCTTAGTTGAAATGGTCTATTGTCTCTGCGGTAAGGTCGTAAGAAGAAGCTTAGTAATGTGGGGCATTCACATGGCATCTCTATCATAAAGATTGTCTGCTAATCTTAGAAAATATACAATATAGAGAAATGAAAATATGTAGATAGGAATTAGAATTGATATTAAAATACTGAATTTACTTATACCTCAGATATTTTATGTAAATTTTCTTTATATTCGTTTTCTTTTGTTCTTCCAAGAGCAACTGCCATCACTTTATTCTTTCCAAAAAAGAACCTGAAATATTTGTGTCGAGTTAGTAAAAAAAAAACTTTGTCAAACAATCTACCCTGGGATGAAATAGCTTTTAAGTATTTTTATTTTCTGCTGTTTATCATAATCTTTAAGATCTACATGACTCAAAGAATATTCATGATAAATTTGTTGACAGTGGTGCACTAATCATATGTAAAAACAACAAGCAAGAAACAGAGGAAATTGGTTGTCAAGAAATCATACTCTTAGGTGCCTAATTGCTGGGGGGTTGGAAATGCAGTCAAGGTCTAAGTGGCCAAGAGGGTTGGAATAAACAGAGGGGTCAGAATTTGCTTGACAAACTTGGTCAGAAAACTGCTGAAATGCAGTGCGACAGCCATTATAGTACTTCAACTGTTCTAACCAAAACATAGAATATATGAGTGAAATTTCACACTTAAAAAGTCAAAGTTAATTAAGTGTAGACTTTTAGAGAAAATTATCAAAAACACCATAGTAACGCACATGGATAAATATGATTTGTTTTCACCGGAACAATTTGGTTTTAGATCAAGAAGATCTTGTGTATTACAGCTCTTAGAATTCTTAGAAGAAGTGACAGACTTACTAGATGCAGGACAATCTGTTAGCGTTATTTACTTCGACTTTGCCAAGGCGTTCGATTCTGTGCCTCATCGGCGTTTATTGAAAAAGATAAAATCATTCGGAATTGGAGGGAAAGTCTTAACATGGATATCTTCGTTTTTGTCAAATCGCAAGCAGCAAGTAGTATTAAATGGATATAAATCGTCGTGGACTTGTGTTACAAGTGGGGTACCTCAGGGGAAGCGTACTCGGACCCTTACTTTTCCTATTATACGTCAACGATTTGCCTGAAATTGTAAATAAATCAAAGGTCAAAATGTTTGCCGACGATTTAAAGCTTTACTCTAGCAATACCTCTGACGAAATCCAAGCTGAAATTAGAAAAATCGAACATTGGTCAAAAAAGTGGCAACTTTCGCTCAATCAAGAGAAATGCAATGCACTACATCTTGGGAACAAGGCTGAAAGATGTGGAGTTTATAATCTCTGGAATAAAGAAAAGAACTGTGATTCTGAAATATCGTCAGCTTCAGTGGTTAAAGATCTTGGTGTCTATATAGATGGAAAACAAAATTTGAAAAGCAAGTAGGAGAATGTATCAGAAAAGCGAATGGGATGCTAGCTTCAATCAAAAGGACATTTAAATATATGGACAAAGTCGTGTTTCTATTGCTATACAAAAGTTTAGTAAGACCTGTGTTAGAATCATCTGTAGCAGTGTGGTGTCCCAACTTAGTCAAAGATATTAAGTCTATCGAGAACGTCCAGCGTAGAGCAACCAAACTTATTCCCAAAATCAAAAACTATTCTTATGAAGAGAGACTAAGAGTACTCAATCTACCCTCATTAGAATACCGCAGGAAACGTGGAGACATGATTTTGACTTATAAAATATTAAAAGGATTTCTAGACACTGATTCATCGATATTTTTTGACATCGCACAAAGTAACACGCGTGGGCATGTACTGAAACTATTCAAAAAAAGATGTAACTCAAATCTGCGAAAAATGTTCTTCTCACAAAGAATAATAAACGACTGGAATAAACTCCCAAGTGAAGTTATTAATTGCTCAACTGTGAAACAATTCGAAATAAAATATGACAAATGCGAAGGAGTTAATAGATTTTTATTCAAGTAGTTTTAAAAAAGCTGTAGTAATTAGAAATAATCCATGAACAGTAACTCTAGTTAGCTTAACAGGGTTTTGTAGGCCTGACGGCCTCTTCGTCCCATATAATTATTATTGTATTGTATTGTATTGTAAGTGAAAAATATCAACATCAATATTAATATGAATTGTAAGAAATGTGGGGTACTTATAGAGTGGTTGGAAATTTTTCAAAAAATTAATTAGCAGGTGGGACAGTAATTGAGTACACTTTTTTTAATATGCAACTTTTGCCCAGCCCTCAAAGTTGCTTAAAATTTTAGACATTTCAGCCCTCAAAGTTGCTTAAACGTTGCTTAACATTTTTTGTACCTACTAACCACCCCTGACTTTGCGGGTCAAAATTGTCATCTGTTAGGTCTACAACATGACTTTTGGGAGACAGTAAGTGGGAAAACGTTAGCTAACAAACTTCAATATGCAAAACATAAGAACGAAGAACAATTTCCTAACACAAGAAAGAGAATAAGCTTGGTTGTTTGACTTCTTAGTTGCTTACAGTAATTCAAATGAGCCCTCAAGTTGCTTAATGTTAAGGTCAGTTCAGCCCTAGTTGCTTATTGAGCGGTTGCTTATTAAAAAAAAGTGTAACTTGAAAACACAGAATTACCAAAAGAAAAAGAAACAAGAGACAACTTGGTACCTGCTAGTTTTCCATTCATTCCGAACATCTTTGATTTTGCTATTTCTCATATTTTCAACAGAGAAGACATAAATGTACGCATATTCATCCACACTGTTTTTAATCTATCAAATAAAACACCACCAATTATCGGATATTGAAATAGGGAAGTTGAGAGATATCAAAAAGCAACAACAGTGGCTTTTTTATTTATGCAGCTCCAGTGCTGTAGGAAGGGAAACAATTTTTTGTGGGGGGGGGGGATGCTGTGGGGTGCACCATTTTTCTTCAAAAGAATAGGAACAGTAGGCATCCATACAGCTAATAAATCAAAACAATGGATGTTGTCAATATTGGGGGCACCAGTTGAACCTGCCCCCCAATGCCTACAGGCCTGTGTAGCTCTAGAAATCTATAACATTATGGTGTAGTGCACACACAAACATAGTTGTATTACTCTGATTGTAAGCTGGCCTTGTATACCAGCCTTGAATATAAGCTGCACCAAATGATGTTGAGAAAAAAGTGAGCCACCTTTGATTATAAGCCACACCCACCAAACCGGTAACTGAACACAGAGATAGTTGATTTAAAAAAAACATTATCAGCCAGGTATAATGTTGCCAACTCATAGAAATGATTTAGGTTGATCTTTGCAGTTTAGATTAAAATTTTATGATGGTTTTTTTTTGCCTTGGGCAAATAATGCAAACTGCTCTTGTTTATAAGACTCCTTAGATTATAAGACACAAAAAAAAATTGCCAACAAAAAAACTTTTAGCTCTGGGTTACAATCGAAGAAATAACCATTTTGTTGAGTCAAACTGGAGGAGAGCCTTGGGCTGTATGACTTGGAGAGTTACTTGGCAATTTCATTGACCTCTCTAGCTCAGTGGAAACCTTGTTGGCTCTCTGGTCATGCAGTCCAGGTTTGAATCCCATTAATTGTAGTATGCCACTTGTGGAAAAATCTATCTTATGTGTTTGCCATTCATGACAAATAATTACAAATATGTATGGTGCTGAAGAAGGCTCAACATAGCTGAAACACGAAAGTCAAACGGAGGAGAGCCCTGGGCTGTATGACTCAGAGAGTTACTCGGCGATTTTACTGAGCTCTATAGCTCAGTGGAAGCATTGTTGGCTCTCTGGTCATGCAGTCCGGGTTCAAATCCCATTAATTGTGGTATGTCACTTGTGGAAAAATCTACCACTTGGGAGGGATTATTTCTGAGTTCGAGGGTCATATATATTACCTTTCCAACAAGTTCACTTTTCAGCTCCATTCCTTTGCTTGTTGTCTTTGACAGTGAGACTAAAATTAATGCATAATTTTTCAATTTATAGGTAACAGATAGGTTATTTTTGGGGAAGTGCATAATCTAAGCAAACCAAATAATAATTAGTGGCAATGTCAACACCAAGTTTGCTTGAAATCACAATTAATTTTCAGTCTTGTAGGGCTTAGTGAGATAGGATTCCTGCCCAAGCCAGGGTTAAGGCAAGCAAGCAAGCAAGCAAGAAACAATCTTTATTTGTTAATGCAGGTCAGGGGTTCTGGCAGCTATAGAGTTGATGTGGACCTGCAGCTTGTGCCCCCAGACTGATATTGTAGAATGAATACCCTGGGTACTCATTCACCGACCTCAGAAGGATGGACAGCTGAGTTGACTGTAGGCTTGTGGAAAGTGGTTCCGACAAGATTCGAACCCACAACCTTGCTATTGTGAGCTGAATGCCTTGACCACTCGGCCACACCACCTGGGTTGCAGGTCTCATTATAATAAGAATGCAGTTTAGGGCACCCTTGTTACCCATATAGCTGCTATGCCAAATAGTGCACGCAGCAACTGGAAATAGAAACACTGTTTTGAAATTCAAAAAACCCTCAAAATTTTCCAATTTTTAACCACCACACAATACTGTAACACATAAACCTATAACTATTGTAGGTGTATGTGCAACGGTTTTGGCAGTGACCCCACTTTAACTGCAATACAACACTATTGGTTGCAGTTGTTGAAAAGAATGCTATAAAGTGAATGGGTATGATCATTAACCCTTAGTCAAACCACTTAATTTTTCACTCAAATTTTCAAGATTTGGTTTCAAAATTGAGCAAAAATCCTACAAAGGTGGCAGAATTTATTTTTTTTTTGATTTTTCATTCTCTTTTCCATCCATGCTGCCTTCTCTCTGCAACTTCCTGCGGAAAGACGTCTGACTGACTCGACAAGGTGTCCTAATGATTCGATTTTCAATTGATAGCATTTTTTCACTCCACTTTTCGGTTTGAGATCAAACTTCACTCAGCATCACTCCACGCAACCTGACAGGTTCCACAAGGTGGGCCAACGAGTCAATTTTCACTTGTCAAGTGAAAAATGAAGTGGAAAATCAAGTCATTTGGCCAGACTTTCTTCTTGATGGCTAATTTTCATGTCATTTCGATAGCCAGTCAAGGTTTCTCTTGTGTTATCTCATTATAATTAGCTTAATTACCTAGCTAATGAGCTATACCTACAATGGCTGCCAAATGTAGTTGGAACGCCCAAAGATTCTTTGGGTGAATCACTAGCATATTCACGAGCTTAATCCCCCCAATGAAAGAGAATTTCAGCAAAGCAAAGGCGTTCAAACACTTTCGGCAGCCATTGTATATGTCCTAGGAGAGGCTGATTAGAATTTAGGCCTAATCAATCCAAAAGGCCACGTGCCAGTCTGCGGAATGTGGTGCATGCACGGTTGAGAAAAACAGTAGAACAATAGGACAGAGCAATGGAAATGCACTTCTGCATGCATGAGATCTCGTTGAGAAGTGCCATACTCCACAGACTGGGCCACGTGACTTTCTTTTTGCTGGAGAAGGAGAAATTTCATCAGACTTTGCGCTATTTAACTAACTTTTATGGACGAAGTTTTCTTACCAAACTTATTCCTTTTAGATTTGGGCATTTTGACGATTTATTTTTTCTTCTGCGATGCAGTTTTTTCGTCTTTTCTCCGCTTCTTCTTGGCTTATTACCCTTTTCAACATGTGATAAGGTATTCATACATAGCATGCACTGAAATAAGATTTTGAACTAAGAGCCTCGTTTCTAAAAATTTACTTAAAACGTAAATAAAAGTCTTCGGCTATCCTTAAATCACGGAATGCGGAACAACCGGGGCAGAAGGACAGAACAACGGAATAGCAAAAAAGTTAGTATTGGAGATTCGAATATAAAACCAGCTAAAATGCAAAAAGAATGAAAATGCGAGGTGCATTTCACACTTCCAAAAGGTGGACGAGATTTTAACTAAAAAAAATAGGATTTCCAAGGGATTTTAAATTAAAAAAATAAATATGATTTTAAAGTTTTAGTAGGACTATGAGTATGCACATCACTTTCCACTGACTTTCAAAACGAAAAATGCGCTCTAAATAACGTGAAATAAAATCGGCACACAATTAAGTGAAAATTCTTCATAATGGTTTTAATTTTCGAGGGGTGATTCATTCCTTCAAAATCTCGTACATCATTGCTAGAAAAACCTACCGTCAACCGGGGTGACTTCGGACACTTTTTGGTATACACTCATTTTTTTGAAGAAACCCGTTTATAAGAAACTCAGTACTGAGATCAATATTGGTTAAGAAACTTTCAGTACTCGACCAAAAATGATAAGAAACTCGCAGGTCTCAAGAATCTTTAGAATTAGAAATAAAGCATCGAGAAAACAAACTTCTGTTGCACCATAAGTGTCTATTTTGACAGAAAAAACAGCTGATGTAAACGTGAATTGTATTGCTTCGTCTATTTGTAGAATTTAAGTGTCAATTCCCGTTTTCGCACTTAAAAATTTTGATTCTAAGAAACTGCTAAGAAACTTTCAGTACCAAATTTGTCCCAAAACTAAGAAACTTTGAGTACTGACCAAAAATCTTAGTTTCTTATTAAAAAAAAGAGTGTATTTCTATGAATATTACAAAAACTAATCATATAATTCTTTTAAGTCTTTGACAAAAATATCAAAGGTCCAAAGTATATTTGAAAAGTGGTGTCTGTTATTTCCTCGATCTTATCTCCCTCGCGGTAATTAAGGATAAAATCGTCCGAACGTCACCCCGGTTGACGGTACTGTTTTCATGGAAATCCCTAGGAAATCCTTTTGTTTTAGTTAAAATCTCGTCCCTCTTTGGAAGTGTGAGATGCCCCTCGCATTTTCATTCTTTTTGCATTTTAGTTGTCTTTATATTCGAAACTCCAATACTAACTATTTTGTTATTCCGGTAAACGAAAATCCGGTAAATAATCAGAGTCCAATACGATGATATCTTAAATTTCACGACAAGTCCAGTTAAACAAAGCTCAAGCATCTTACCAAGAAAAAGTACATTTATACATCATGATGAATTCAGCAAGGTTTTCAGGGTGTTCGGGTGTTTGACAAGTTATCGTCGCCTTCCTGTTCAGAGAATCCATGCTCTCTTGCAAAAATGTAAATAAATAAGCAGCATATGAAGGGTGTTCGTTGTCTTAAAGCATCGCCAAGATATACGTCGCCTTCGCATACAAATCTAATCAAATTTCAATGTCAGAGTGTAAAATGTACATTACTATCTAACTTGCTTGAGTTATCGTCCTCTTTTATCTGTAACTTGATTTCATCAGTCGTGTTTGCTTGGGATCGTGACAGGTTTTTTTTTTTGGGCTGCTCATCTTGTTTGATCACACAAGGTTCTTCAAAATCATCTGCTCGAGATCGTGCAGCTCTCTTTTTACTCATTTTGTTGTTTCTCAAATATGAATGTTCAAAATCATTCAAAGCCTAATGTTTCAGCAAAGTTTAAGCAATATATACAAATAGCAAAAAGCTGTAGCAGTTTGTGAGTCTATATACAGTGATCACTTACGAACGACACAACCAATGTCTTTGTCTTTATCTCTATCTCTTGTTCTTGTTCGGGCTGTAGGCTTGAAACTTCTCAGATTTCTTTTATCCCACACCTGACACCAATGTAAATCGGTTTCCCAAATTTGGCCGAAGACTTCCCACAGAAGTAACACAGAAAAACACGTGGATATAATTTTCGCAAACTTATATCCCATGAACTCAACTGTTAAGTGTAAGTTAAATAAACTGATGAATGAGCGAACTTAAATACACAAATGAAGCGTCTAGCCAAATTGGCAAAGAAGTAAAACAAAGCATTGTTGCAAATATAGAAAAGAATAAGCTAAACATGATAAAAACTAAAGGTGCCTAATAAACTGAATAACGAGGAGCCATCGACACATGAGCCATGCTAATAAGGCGAGCAAGATGCCTTATGACCCGCGCACAGAAACTAAATGACGCAAAACAGGCAAAGAAAACCATGGGAAAAAACAGAAATGAAAGGGCGCGAGCGCAAACGCTGCCAACTAATAAAGCACTGAAACTAAACGAATGACATAACTATAGTCCTAAAAAATAGCTGTATTACATTCCGCAGTGCAGTCATTCCGTTGTTCAGTCGTTCCGTTATTCCGCATTCCGTGTTTTAAAGATAGCCAAAAGTATTTGGTGCATGCTATCTATCTTGTTCCGTTGTCATGTGGTTCTGCGCTGCGAAATATTGTATTTGCCTCTTTCACGTGCAAGATCAACTATTTTTGAGTAGAAAATGGCGGCCTTCAGAGACTGTAGAAAATGTGCACAAAACTTCTCAGACTTAAATTTATTCATTGTCAAAAGATTTTTAGCAAATCATAGACGAATTAAGCCGATGGAAAAAGGATACAAACCAAAAACATTGCTGAGAGGAAAGCCAATGAAAAAAGTTGTTGAAAAACCCAGGGATGATGTTTATTTTTTGAAAGATCAAGACCCCCCAAAACACAGCTTTCAAGAAGCAATAGAAGGCCTCAGAGCTTATGCATTCACTGATGAAAATGTTGCGCTTTCTATTCTTCTAGATAATAAAATTAAAAAGGTATGGTAAGCTGTAAGCTGCTGGTTCGACACACTGGTTGGAAACTTTGCTGTGCGCTGTACGCAATTATGCTAAAACAATATTAAGAAAAGAATAGGCTATTTTGTGTTGAAAACAATAGTCTTTGTTGCGCAGTGTGCAAAGATTCCAGTCTCACTTGCTGTCATCATCATAATCATGATAATCATTATGTCATCATCAACAAAATCAACTCACTCATTGCCATCATTATCATTGTCAAATTATTGCCCTCAAGCCTCATGTTCTCATCATCTCCATCATTATCATCATCACCAACATCATCATTATCATCCTCATCATCACCATCATTATCATCATCTTCATCATTATCAACAACATTATCATCCTCATAATTTTCATCATCATCATCATCATAATCATGATAATGATCACAATCATCATATCATCAACACCATCATCATCTCCATCATCATCATCATCAGCATGATTTTCACTGGCATCAACAAAATCAGAGCATCATTATAATCATCATCATTATCATCATCACCATTGCCATCAATATCATTGTCATCAAAGTCATTACCATTACCATCATAATCATGGTCATCACCATCAACACAACACCATCATCATCTCTATCATCATCATCATCAGCATGATTATCACTGGCATCAATAAATTCATCATCATTATTCCAATCATTGGCATCACCATAATCATCAACATCTCTTTGATCCTTACCATCACCATAGTCATGATTTGTTAAACATCATCATCTTCATACACCATCATTGTAATCAGCATAATCATTTTCATTGTCATTTTAACTGTATTTAGCAGCATTTATGTCTGATTTTATGTTTTGTTATTGCTTTTCCTTGATTTCTTGCAGATAAGATTTGAGGCAATAAGAGGAACAATGCTGCTACCAAAACCATTCAAAGATAAGAAAATCCTCGTGTTTGCAGAGGTACCTATATAATGTTCACTATAGATCACTTCAGTAGAAGGCCGACTTCATTAGAATTTTTTAAAATCGCAAGATATCAATTTTTCAATGCGAAAATCGTATAAAGCACCAAAAAATTAGTCTAGGTGCAAAGTTTTACCATGAAACTTTTTACCCCACACGGTCAAAGCCCTTATAAAATTGTAAACTTTGAACGCTTGTAAAATCGATAATACAAGTGCTGAGATACTAGAAGTTTGCACCTAGACTAATTTTTGGGTGCTTTATACGATTTTTGCATTAAAAAATTGATATCTTGCAATTTGGAAAAAAAATTTTCCTGCTAAAGTGATCTATTATTCCACTTATCACATTTAAGTGGCATATTATGGACTATTGGGATAGATTGAAATTTTCAAACAGAAACAGAAAAACAGAAATGTCTTGTATTACACGCTATGCTACAGTTTTGTCATGCAATATAAGGGTTCATTCCAAAGAGGTATATCGAAGCAAGTACACCCTCTTTACAAAATGCCTTCAATGCACTGCAACCTTATTGCAATATATTGCGGATAAACATCTTTGAGCCAGAAGTTATATTATAATACCCCTTAGATTCTCTAACAGTTTACTTCTTTGTTCTCTAATGCTTGTCTACCTTGTATTACTCTAGGGTGCATTAGCAACTGCAGCCAAAGATGCTGGTGCTGAGATGGTTGGAGGCAAAGAGCTTATACCACAGGTAGTGAAAATTCATGCTGGCACTATTACTGTCACTCATCTATTCTTGACAAGGTTAAGGTGCTTCAAATGACAATGATATTATTGATTCATGAATTTCTGTTCATTACACTAAATACATACAAAATCCATGTGCCCAGAAGCAAAGCTAAACACATCTTACAAGCAAACCAAGGAAGAAAGAAACATTTGACGCTAAATGCAAATACTATTAAACACAATATTGCTGACACCAATTCGCCCTTTTTGATAAGAATGCACATTGTCAAAATTCTCATTCTTTCAGGTAGAGGCTGGTGAATTTGATTTTGACTATTGTCTAAGCAGCCTTGAATTTTTACCAAATATCTCACATATGCCGAAAATTCTCAAGGATAAGATGCCAAATACAAGAAGAGGTAATCCAAATTATGTTGTCTTGCGATATAATGGAATTTTGATATGGGAATTATGATATGTTTTTTACCGTTGCCGTCGACGGTGTACCATTAACCGTGTACCATTAACCCATTAAAAGCATGTTTCCATACCATCGCTGCCTGTTGACGGCAACATGTTCTCTAGGAGTTTCTTGTGTGTCCCGTCGTCCCCGTCGCGTGGCGATTATATATTGGAACATGAACATTGCCGTCACGACGGGGACACCATGGGAACGCGTCTCATAGCTTACGACGATATGGAAACTGATCTTAAGAGCTTGGTGTCGTTTTAAGGAGCGTAATAGTAGAAAAATGTAAAAGGATAAGCAAGAATAGATGGTTTATTACGGTTATTACATTTCCTAATGCCATCTCGTATCGTAGGTACAGCGACTGATGAATTAGCTAATAAAATTAACGAGTACAGAGGAGGACATTCGTATAGGTCAACAAGACTTGGATTCATCAACTCGGAAATCGCAAAGGTTAGGTTCTGTCTGTTTTCTGCAGATGTGGCGCATTCCTTGTTTGATTGAGTACATATCCTTTTTGAAAACAGTAACGACATTAGCCCTAACCAAACGATCAAACATTATTGTTGAAACATTTGAGATCTGCTTTTCAAGAAATTTTTGACTGTTTTGCCACGTCACGAAACATTGTTCGACAAGCAGAGCTTGCTAAGCAATGTTTTCGGAAAGTTTAAAAAGCATTTTCTACCTGTCACATGAAAATTATTTTGACAAGCAATGTTTTTGCGATGTGGTCAAACGGTAAGACATTTTGTTTGATAAGCAAATTTCAAATGGTTGACAATCAAAAATTTTTTGGGCAAACATTTAAGATTTGCTCTTCAGTAGTGTTTGGCCATGTCATGAAACATTGTTCGACAAACAAAGCTTGCTAAGTAATGTTTTTGAAAACTTTAAAAACACATTCTGCCTGTCAAAAGCAAAGCTGCTCGACGAGCATCGTTGCGATAGTTGGCGATCAAACATTGTTAGCCAAAAGTTTTAGATTTTCTCTTCAAGCAATGTTTGACCACGTCACGAAGCATTGTTCGACAAACAGAGCTTGTTTTCCTGCTTTATTTAAATCTTGCTTACTTTAAAAACTGTTTAACGATCAATGTTTTGCGGTGTGATCAAACGGTATAAAGCATTTTGTTTGATAATTAAATTTCAGATGTTCGACGATCAAAAATTGTTGGTCTAAAGCAATGTTTGACTGTTTGGCAGCCAGGAATCACGCAACGAAACGTTTTTAACAAGCAAGCTTGCTAGCAATATTTTTGAAATCTTTAGAGTTATTTTCTGCTTTTCAAAGGCACAAAATGTTTTAGAAGCAAAGTCTCAAGTGGCATCACACAAGAGAGACATTTTAAACTTTGTAATTTAGTATCGTTTTCGCTGTTTCATTTTATCATACAATTTTACCAAACTTAGTGTATCAAAGACTTGAATGATAACTTAGCCTTTAAATTCACTATATTTGTTTTATTTCTATTGTAGCTTAGTTTTACAGATGGTGAAATTAAAGAAAATATGTATAGTTTCATTGAAACGATTTTAACGTACAAACCAAATGATGTCGAAAAAGGTAAATAGAGGTATAATCATTATCCTGCTTAAGAACATTCTTTTCAAGATTATTGAGTCCAGAGCTGGTTTACTAGTATATTTTAATGCTATTTATCTGGAGTTTATGCTGAGTATGATGAGATGTGATAGCAAAGGGCCTCGTTTTATATATTTAAGAACATTCACACAAAGAATTTCGACTTTTAGAGTCGACTTTAGCTCCTTGATTTTAGTGTCGTCGAGGCAAATTTTTATGCTTCCCATCTGCGTAGTTTGATTTTATAGCAATTTCTATCATTTAGCGGTAGCTACGATGAAGTTTCCTCCATCTTGGATGTTTTTTCCCTTTTTCGCTTTTTGCGGCGAATTTCACCGTTCAATACTTAATAACCCTTTCCGTGTTTGTGTCCCACTTCGTCCGACGAAAGGTAAAAAGTGGGTGAAAAACGAAAGTTGTGCGATTTCGCTGAAAATTGGCAAAAATGGGTAATCTGGGGTGCTGATTTCGAATCTGAAATTGATTTTTCAAAATTTCTAAGTTTTGGGGGTCAAATAGGGGAAATCAGGTAAATGGGGGCAGAAAATTTAAGTTGTGCGATTTGGTTGAAAATTAGCAGAATGGGGGTAATCTGGGGTGCTGATTTCGAATCTGAACTTTGTTTTTTAAAATTTCTAAGTTTTGGGGGTCAAATAGGGGCAAATCAGGTAAATGGGGGCAGAAAATTAAAGTTGTGTGATTTGGTTGAAAATTGGCGGAATGGGGGTAATCTGGGGTGCTGATTTCGAATCTGAACTTTATAGTTCAAGATTTCTAAGTTTTAGGGGTCAAATGGGGGCAAATCAGCTAAATGGGGGCAGAAAAATGAAAGTTGTGTTATTTTGCTGAAAATTGGCAGCAAAGGGTAATGATGGGTGCTGATTTCAAATCGGAAATTTATTTTTCGAGATTTTCAAGTTTTGGGGTCAAATGGGGGCAAATCAGGTAAATGGGGGCAGAAAAATGATATTTGTGCGATTTTGCTGAAAGTTGGCAGAAAGGGTAATGATGGGTGCTGATTTCAAATCGGAAATTTATTTTTCGAGATTTTCAAGTTTTTGGGTCAAATGGGGGCAAATCAGGTAAATGGGGGCAGAAAAATGATATTTGTGCGATTTTGCTGAAAGTTGGCAGAAAGGGGTAATGAAGGGTGCTGATCTCACATCTGAAGTTTATTTTTCAAAATTTTTAAGTTTTGGGGATCAAATGGGGGCGGATCAGCAAAATGTGGGCAGAAAGATGAAAGTTGAACGATTTTGCTGAAAATTGGCAGAAAATGTTTAATTTGGAACGCTTATTTCCTTATTGCGAAACTGAACTTATCCAAAAAGCTATGCAATCTTGCTTAAAAATGGTAGAAAAGGGTGGGACAGCTGCTTGATTTTGGAAACAATCTCTTGGGTCGTTCTGTTTTTAATAAATTTATTTCAGGATATTGGATCGAATAGGGAACTTGCAAAGAATGCTTAAAAAATTTTAGTATTGAAATTAATTGTCTGACGGTACAGAAAGTAAAATATGTCACTAGTTACCAGAATATTCTCTACTCATGGTCTTGCTGTGATTGGCTACTTGGCAAATCAAAATCACGATTACCATGAACGGTATTCCAGGACTGCCTCTGGTGATTCTTGTAAGTGCATAAAACCATGACTCAACAGGATTAGAACATTTTAGACAACGGTGCATTCTGTCTTTGGTCGCCGTATCTGAGAGGCCAATAGGCATTCTTGTTCATGGCATTGAAAGCATTAGTACAACGTCACCTGCCAACCCAAGGCGACGCTAGCAACTTGGCCTACAGTAACAGCGATGACGACTTTAGTATAGTATCTTCTTCTAGTGAGTTGAAAAACTGTGGTAATAATTTCAATCAGGATGACGATGGGAAAGTGAGCTAAATTACCCATTTGAAAATGACAATGATTTGCGAGGTTGCTGCCACTGGCCAAAGGAACAGCAAAGTTGCGAGACAATGAATGACCAAGACAGCTACGGTTTAGGGAAGCCATCTCAGGTTTTCCCCAATGAAACAACACCTGCTAGTATTCTCGAACTTGTTCTCGATGAAGAATTTTGAGATATTTGTTTGGAAACAACCAACTAACTAACAACTAACAACTAATTCTCCTCTGCATTTTAATAGAAAATCACAGGAAATACACAACCTTGCCTTGCATATCGCTCCAGAAAAACTTTTTTTGAACCATTGAGAAGGGATTTCAAAATGAAATTGGTCATCTTCAAAATAATGAACAAGGCCGTAGCTTTATAAAAGGGTTTTTGTTGCCATTAAAAGGCATTTAGGTTTGCTAAATTACATCCAGACTCACTGGGGATGGGGCGAAGATGGTCTCAGCTCTCAACCAAAAATAAAGAAGGTCATTAAATATTGATATGGAAGCACTTTCGATGCACTAAAGATTTAATAGAGCTTCCTCCACTAAATAGCAACTCAAACCACCCTTTGCAGAATATTGTTGCTGGTTCAAAGCTACCTGCGAAGAAAGTCAGCAGCGTTATGGGTCCCTGGTAAACGGATTTTATAGACGAGGATTGGAATGTGAGCTTGCGCAGCCCATTCAGAACATAATATCACGATAAGCCAATTAAAATGGGTTGGATCGTAGAAAAATCGCAGATCGTGGGGAGCAGGGTGGATATTTCATCTACAACCATCTTGTCAAAGTAGGGAAAAACGCTTTTACAGATACGCGAAGGGGAACAAATGACAACATCGTTGAACAGCTAACAGATGGGCGGACAAATAAAGGGAAGATGATTGTGCTTGATAGAGGATATCCAAATGTTGATTTACTCAAAGATGCCAGATTGCTGTGGGGAACAAGGGTTGTCCCAACTCAAAGAAGGCAAAGTGCCCATACACCTAAATGACACAAAGAATTTCGCTCAGAAGCAAGGCAGTTTCCAAGTGGCCTCTCGCAGTCACTGCATCATGGTAATATAAATATCACTTACTGGAACGACAACAGTGCTGTCTTATTTTAGATAATGATATCATCGACTAGGGAGGTGTGGGAAGTTCACGAAGTAAGGAGTGGCAGAGAACAGCTCCGCTATCTACTAGGATGTGAACAGTTCAGCTGCACTAAAGCCTGGAACCGTTTAATTTATAAGAGAAAGCCCATTCTCAAATCTAGCTGCATCTCTGTCAAGCAGAAACACCTTCAATCAACGAAAATGCCCATCAAAACGTGTCAGGTTTCAATCCAAATGAGAACAGAATTTCCAGCTTGATACCTTACAAGTAAGATTCCGCTATTTTGTTACCCTACAGTGTATTCTTTCCAAAGGAAGCCATGACTGAAGACAAAGAGCTCCGTTGTCGAATCTGCGGCATGAAATCTTCTTTTAAATGTACAAAGTGTTCTAATCCTGGTGATCCAATTGGTTTTATCACGAATTACAAGTATCACTAGAGGCAGTGCTGGAATACCTTTTACGGTACTCGTGATTTTTATTTGCCAAGTAGCCAATAACAGCAAGAGGACAAGTAAAGAAGATATTGACTAATCTGGTAACTAGTGAAATTTTTTACTATGTAGCAATAGACAATTAATTTTTATGCTTGAATTTATAAGTAGTTTCTGCAAAATTGCATAATTTTTATTTTTCTGCCCCCATTAACTTATAGTCCCCATATGTCTCCAAAAATTAGAAATTTTGAAAAATAAATTGCAGATTCAAAATCAGCATCTCAAGTTACCCTCTTCTGCCAATTTTCAGCAAAATTGCACAACTTTCATCTTGCTGCCCCCATTTGCCTGATTTGCCCCGATTTGACTCCCGAAACCTAAAACCTTTGAAAATTAAATTTCAGATTCAAAATCAGCATCTCAAATTACCCGTTTCTGCCAATTTTCAGCAATATAACACAACTTTCATTTTTCTGCCTCCATTTAGTTGATTTGCCCCCATTTGACCCCTAAAACTTAGAAATTTTGAATTATAAAGTTCAGATTCGAAATCAGCACCCTAGATTACCCCATTCTGCCAATTTTCAACCAAATTGCACAACTTTGATTTTCTGCCCCCATTTACCTGATTTGCCCCTATTTGACCCCCAAAACTTAGAAATTTTGAAAAATAAAGTCCAGATTCGAAATCAGCACCCCAGATTACCCCTTTTTGCCAATTTTCAGCGAAATCGCACAACTTTCATTTTTCACCCAATTTTTACTTTTGTGGGACGAAGTGGGACACAAACACGGAAAGGGTTAAGGCGTGGCCAAACGATCAAACATTGTTGGTCCAACATTTGAGACGTGCTTGTCAAGCAAAATGTTTGACCGTTTGGCCACGTCCGATAACATTGCTCTTCAAACATTTTTTGTTTGCGTCAAGCATAAAAGGTTTTCGAACTTCTTCAAAAACATCACAAAACTAATGTTCTTACTATTGCTTGTTAAGCAATGTTTTTAGACGTGGCCAAACGGTCAAACATTTGTTGTACGACAAATGTTGGACCAACAATGTTTGATTGTTTGGCCAGTGCCTTAATTCCTTGCTTTTCTATTTCTAGATAAATTTTTCAAGAAGATTTTCCTTACTTCACAATACGGTCCTGGATTCATGCTTCGAAAGGAAGAGATCCTGATTTGAACTTGTAATTGCCCTGTAGAACATTTAAGTTGATAAATTTACTTTTTACGTCCGAATTGAATTATCTAAGACAAAACTGTAAAATTGCCACTCCAATAGACAACAAACAGAAATGGCTACAATTAGATGAATATGAATGTATATTTAGGAAGTGTACTGAATGCTTTTTTTCTGACACTGCTCAGCATTCGAGTTCGTCGACATAAATAACCATGCAGCATGAACCGAACCAAATATGGTATATTACTGATTTCCACGTAACCCTTGGCCCTCAGGTCAGACGGAAGGGTTTCTGGACAACGGGAAACGTTAAGTATGCAAGATAGGAATATCTTAGCTTAAAAGAGAGGGGTGACAGGGAAGTGGATCATCCTCATCCCAGTTTCTCCCGTCTTTCTTGCTTGCTTGCTTTGTCTCGCCTGCGAAATGCGTCTCGTTTTCGTGCAGTGCAAACCAACCATTAGAACCAAAATGGCGAGTGCGGCAACATGTACAAAATGTGCTCTGGCGTTATTTAGACGCGATGTAATCACTTTAAGTCGATCATTTACATGTACGCCTGTTTTTTGTAAGAAAGATATAAGGCCTACAACACGACGACCAGAGAAGCCAAAAAGAAAGGTGCAACGGCCTAATGAAGATGTTTCATTTTTGTACTCAAAAACAGCAAGGAGGGATTTTCCTTTCCACTCATTCAATGATGCAATGCTCATCTTGAGGGCGTATGCACAAAAAGATGAAAATGTAGGATTGAATGTGCGACTGAATGTACAGAAAGATAAGGTATCATTTGTGTGTGTGTGTATGCACTTCATAAATAACTGTAAATTTGTTATTGTTATGTTACACTCTTTCTTTTATAAGAACAAGAGCCTGGATTTTGCCCAGAATTTAAGAACAAATTAAGAACAAGCTGAGGCTGGCCTTTTAAAAAGCTCAATATGTAAGCTAAGAATATCAGCTAAATATGTAAGCCAGACAGTCAAACTGAACGTAAAACGCAAGCGAACAAAGAAATAGACAAGATTGCTGCATTTTCACACAAACCTAGTACCACCCTAGATTTTCATTAAAAAATATAGATATCTAAGTAACGAAGGAATTAAGAACAGATTAAGAACATTTCAGGCTCAAAAACGGCAAAATCTTAAGAACAGCCAGCCTCGATCAAAATTTCCTGGTTCTTTTAAAAGAAGAAGAGTGTATGTAGGTACATTCATAAACATAATTTCTGCACAAAAGATCTTTCATTCATTCATCAGCAAGAACTTGAGGCAACACTTTCCCCCATAATTTGCCAGGTGAATTTGGGTGCATATTTCCGGAATATCTTCGGCGCAGAGAAAGATTTGTTCTACACTGAGCCGTTATTTATATTTTTGCACAATCTTCGGCACCGAAAATTGGTCAGATTCACTCTGGATAGTTATTGATGCATAAGATCCAAATTCTTTCCACAATGTCAAAGAAATCTGCTGCTCAAATGAGGAACTGCTTCCAGTTTGAGTAACACATCTATCCGATTGGGAGCCCCTTTGCTGAGTATAGCTGTTTCCAACAAGATCTTGGGTGTGGAAGAGCCCCTTTCTATTGTTCTATCCCATAGTTAACCTATTGTTCTATTGAAAAACTCGGGCACTGTACCTACTTTGCAGTCTGGATTGCGACCTTATCCCAGACTGATAGATCAGGTTATCAGTCTAGGCAAAGGTTTTCTGTAAATAGCAAGGGATTCAGTAGGAAAGCACTGTTCATATGGAGGCACATGGGCCTTGTGATCCTATGGGCCGTCCACACATTTGTTTAAGCAAATCTTGCATCTCATCATTTTTTTTATCTTTGCTGTGCAAAGTTTTGAGAGCTTTCTGCACATAATGACTTAATGTAGCAATTACACTATCATGAGGTGGGCTGGCACCACAAAATCTTGCTTATACTACTAATAGTTTGTCAGAGTTTCTTTGAGTTATATTTGTAAATTCATAATTAACAAATATATTAAGGTTTCAACAAGATGCTTGCAAGCATCCCAAACACTTCAACTTCAGCCAAGTAATTTCTTGTCATAAGATTTGAAGAGTATCATCTTTCTTTCAGGAAAAGGCTGAGTGTGTCAAAGGTACAATGTTGTTACCAAGACAGTTCAAGCAGAAGAGGATTTTGGTTTTTGCAGAGGTATATTCTGCTTAATATGGTTTTATTTCTGCTTACATAAATGTCAATGGACTGATTTCTGATCATCTACCAGTTCATATCAGGAATAAAAGCTTAGCGGTGCAATGCATCACACTCCTTGCAAGATGAAGGTGTGCAATTAAGTGTTGTTATTTTGGGAAGATGCCGATAGTGCTCTTGGGCAATGCTCTTGTTTTAATTGAAATGTGTGATAAACGATATTCTTTGGTAATAGGTGGCATGGGCCAAGATGTGCAGTCGCACACCTTTCTCTAAGTATGGCCTGTCTACAGGACTACAGTGTCCTTCTTTCAATGACCAACCATTTCTCTGCAGGCTAAAATCTTTGCTGTGTTTTGTGTATTCATATTTATAATGTCTCTAATATTCAGGGCAGTGATGCACAAGAAGCAAAAGAAGCAGGAGCAGATATTGTCGGAGGAAAAGAGCTAATACCTCGTGTAAGCATTGGTTTTTGAAAGATATTCAATTCCATTCCCATTTTGATCTTACTGTAGGTTTATGGCTTTGTTGCTTTGGCCCTGTCATTCTTGATCGCAGCTTGCAGCTTTTTTTCAACATTTAAAAGCTTGTATCTTTTGCATTGCATGAGTCCATTTTGGGTTTTGTGGTCCATCGGTCCAAGACTGGTTTTTATAAGCCTGGTCATTTGCACTTCAAAATATTATAACATAAGTCTGCAAAAAGAGGGCATGATTCCACATATGCTGTATATATCCCTGTTTCAGTCCCTAATCTGTACAAAATAACAATCATTGTCCTGCTTGCATACTGTTTTATAGCTTGCGACTCTTAAGCTTAATTTTTCCAATCTCTTTATTAATAATGATCTTTCTCCTTTTTATATAAGGTTGAAGCAGAAGAATTTGAATTTGATTACTGTTTGAGCAGCATTGAATTTCTGCCAAACATCTCACACTTATCAAAGGTATTAAGAAGTCAGATGCCAGACACTTTGAAAGGTATGGTATAAATTTTTGCTAGAATTGTACTGTCTTTCAGCAACATTTCATTGACTGATTCTTGGAATACTTACTTCTGTGAGTCTGACTCTGACTAAACTATCTGCAAATTGGATTTTAGGAACTGCAACAAACAAACTTGGCTTCACGGTCAATGAGTACAAACGGGGTCTAAATTATCGTACTACCAAACTGGGACTTCTCAGTGCTGATTTTGCGAAGGTAAACCTATACAGAGCATTTGGACAAAAAATTTTTATTGGATTTATCAAAAGCTCTTTGAGTT
>JACTAT010000010.1:5892476-5915126 GCA_014526335.1 Chrysaora quinquecirrha
TTTCGTTAAAATCTTCATCCATTTATGAGTCCTCAGTTCAAAACATTATTCATTTTGACTCTTCATTTTAAACCTCATTCATCAGCATCTTCCTGTCATGCCATATTCATTAATAACTTCATTTCATTCGATAGTCATTAGCGTTTTCATTTGATTCAGTATTCATTAGCTTATTCATCAATAAAATGTTTTTATTTCGAATCCAGATCCTTTGCCTTTTCTCTTCAAATACCATATGCATTTTCTTAACGTTCGCATTTCACATAAAATTCCTTATAGCCTTCTTTTCTTTCAATATTCGTTTCCGTATTGCTCTTGGTCTCGTACCATTGTCATTAACATCTTAATTTCGTATACGTTGAATATAGCATTTCCAATGATACTGATCCTTCATTTCAAACCCTCTTCACTTTGATCTCTTCATTTCAAACCTCATTAACAACTTCATTTCATTTGGTATTCATTTAGCGTTAGCGTCTTCATTTCATTCGATATTTATTAGCATACTCATTCTATTAGAATCTTTATTGCAAATTCTATTCCTTCGCTTCTTCTGTTCAAAACGAATTCGTGAACATCTTAACTTCATACAACAGGGGGTGCAATACTACTGTTCTAATTTCATATCATTTTCATTAGCGCCTTCCTTTAAAACTATATTATTTGACCACCCCAAAACACTCAGAAGTAGGCTACTGTGTACCAACCACAGCAAACAAGAAACCTACCACACCAAGCATCAAACACAATAAACCATCACAGTGGTGCGTATAGATAGTATAGGTTCGCTAGCGTGTACCGGTCTTGCATTCGCAAAGCACAAGATATGGCGTTAAAGCTCTACTGCCTCAGCTACGCCGGGCCGGGCACGTTTGCCGAATGCCAGAAACTAGGCCGCCAAAGTTTGTTTCCTACGGCCAAGGGCCAACTAGCCAAGGGCAAGAGGAAAACTGGAGTACAGAAGTTTCTTCAAATACGTCTTGAAGAGGCACTTTCAAAATGCAAATGTGAGGCAAACTCCTGGTAGAAAAAAGCAAATGACTGAAAGACGTGGAGACAAGTGGTTAAGCAATCAATAACATCCAAAAATGTGCCAAGTGGACTATGAGAGAGCACATGCAAATTGCCACAACTGGATTGGCATGCTGCAGGTGCAGCAGAATATGCCGCTCCAAAGCAGGCCTTCTGGCCTATCAGAGGTGTCACAGGACCTAGCATCCAATGCAGCAGTCAACATTGACGGTGCTGTGGCGTCGTGGCCCAAGCATGCTGGTTCGTGGTGTCAGAAGCTCAGCGGGGTCGGGGTTCGAGCCCCAGCTACAGCATGGTAGCGTAACTACCAGGGTCGAGCTCTAGGGTCTCGATTAGTTAACCTAGTAGGTACTGAGATCCTAGCGACTGGCGCTAAATACACAATTTCACTTTCACCGACATAGCAAACCTAACAACGAGATCCTAACAACTAGTCATTAAGTATCTTCAACGCCCTACGCCACTACTCAAAGGCAGGTGATCTCTCCTCTCGCGAATGGCAGAAATTCTAGTTAAAAGAATAAAAGAATGAGCAAATCATGTGGGCTGTCCTTTGAATAAACCAGCTGCTTCGATGACAATAATCTTGTTTTATTGCTCGTTTCTCCTGCTATCATTTTAACGAGATTCTCCAACAGCTTTTCTATTATCTCTTGTTCGCGTATTCTTGTGTAATTTTAACAAAAAACATTTGCTCACAGTCGACGCACTGAGTAATTCAATCAATCTAAAAGTCACAGAGAGATTTTAGGCTTCGCCATTTTGAAGAACTTTGAATGCAGTTGAAGAAGCAGACACGTGATGTATGCAAGGTGATTTTGTGTCAAGGATCTGAAAGATTAGAAGCAATTTTACTGCGGCCTAAACAAATTTGGTGAGAACTTTCAACACCTTTGAATCGAAGATGCTCAGACCACAATATTTTGGTAAGATAAATAAAAGCATGCTACAAGCTTGATTTAAAATGTCGTGTTTTCCTGATTTCGTTGGCTTTAAAAAGACTAAAAAGGCTAACGATTAAGTTCATCAAAGCTGAATTGACAGGGAAAATACCAATCTTATTCTTGGCAATACCTTTTATGCACTTTAATACTTGCTTGCTGTTTATGTGAGGAATTTTATGAGGTGAAATTTAGGGTAAGTTGATTTCTTCCATTTCAGATATCAAAAATTAAAAATTTCGTTGGAAACAAGAGTTAAAGACTGGCAAACAGAAGAGAAACAACAAAAATCGTCAAGATCAGTGCAAAACTTCGGACAACGGCCGAAAACCTGCGAGTATAGACGAGTATAGACGAGTATAGAGTACATATCTAGACAGGTTGAAAACTTTAACTTTTATTGGATTTTCGCCTTTTGCAATGGGTTTTGGTGGCTTCATGTACAGTTTTGTATGCCTGCTGATACGGTTCCTGATAATGGTAGCGTATCTCTGTGTTGGCGCAGCCGTTTTTCGAACTTTGGAGAATGGTAGCAAGGATTCGACAATGCCGCAACTGGCGCAAAAACCAGAGATCAATCAATATTTCGACTGGTTTCATTTCGCTTTTTCATCAACAACAACTATAGGTGAGTAAAGATAAAATCTTTAAGTTTTTAAAAGCAACACTATTACGGAAGAAATTTTCGCGATTTTGATAGAAGGGTCAAACAAAGAAAATTGAAGATACAAAGTGTGGATGTTCATATTGATTAGCATAGATAGGTGAAGAAGGTGAAGCTGAAATGGTGTTTTAGCGCCAGTCGCTAGGATTGCAGTACTAGTTTAACTATTCGAGACCTCGACCCTGGCTGTGACGCTACCATGGCTGGGCTAGAACCCTGATCAAACTAAGCTCCTGACGCAACGAGTCAGCTAGATTACCACGACGCCACAGCACCTTCAATAGATAGTAGTAATTGCTTTGGAAGTTTCTTTAATTTTTCGCCGTTTGTGAGTCTAAGTTTCCTTTTAAGTTTCTTGAATGAAAATGCGACTAACTAATATGGTTTTTCTACGCGGGGTCATTCAAACTTTAAACCCAGCTAGTTTTATAACTTCATGAAGGAGAAATTGGATCAAGTTAGTACAGCAGTATTACGTAGGGTTTGAAAGATCCTACCCCCCGCCCCAACTCAATAATTGTTGCATATTCTTAAGGCTCACTAAACGGCAGTACACATCATCAGGGGTGGTCACTCTGTTTTATATTTCTCTCTGAAAGTGTTCATTGCAATGATTCATCCTGCATCCCACGATGATTCATTGGAATCTCGCTGCGATTTGATCTTATTTCTTAATGCCTTCTAATCGCTTTTCTTCAACAAAGAACAAAGTCTGTTTCAAAGGGCGTTTTCGTAACTGAACAAAAAAAGCCCGAGCTAAAATGAAACTTAGGCCCTTGCCAAACGATGAAACATTATTTTTCAAACATTTGAAATTTGCACGTCAAACAAATATTTTACCATTTGGCCATGTAGTAATATATTGCTCGTCAAACAACGTTTTCTTGCATCAAGCAAACAAAATCTCAAAGAAAAGCAACTTGCAATAATTCTGCTTGTCAAGCAATGTTAAGTGACGTGGCCAAACGTTCAAACATTGCTTGAAAAGCAAATCTCAAATGTTTGAACAATGTTTGACAGTTTCGCATGTTGTCAAACAATGCGGGTCAAACATTACATGCTGGCATCAAGCAATGTCTTGTAGGCAAAGCATCTAGCAGCAATTATGTTTGTCAAGCATTCTTTTTAACGTGGCCAAACGTTCAAACATTGCTTGATAAGCGAGTTTCAAATGTTGGACAAACAATGCTCGTCAAAAATTTCCTGCTAGCATCAAGCAAAGTCTCAAAGGAAAGCACCTCGCAACAACTCTGCTTGTCAAGCAATGTTTTATGATGTAGCAAAACGTAGAAAAATTGCTTGAAAAGCAAATTGCAATGTTTGTCAAACAATGTTTGATCGTTTAGCAAGTTGTTAAACAATGCTCGTCAAACTTTTCCTGCTAGCATTAAAATAACTCTCAAAGCAAAGCAACTTGCAATGACCCTGATTATTAAGCAGTGTTTAGTGACGTGGCCAAACGTTGAAACATTGCTTGACAAGCAGATTTCAGATGTTTGACAAACAATGTTTGATCGCTTAACATGTTGTAAAACAATGCTCGTCAAACATTTTCTGCTAGCATTAAAATAAGTCTCAAAGCAAAGCAACTTGCAATGAACCTGCTTATTAAGCAATGTTTAGTGACGTGGCCAAACGATGAAACATTGCTTGACAAGCAGATTTCAGATGTTTGACAAACAATGTTTGATCGTTTAGCTTGTTGAAAACAATGCTCATCAATCATTTCCTGCTAGCATTAAAATAAGTCTCAAAGCAAAGCAACTTGCAATGAACCTGCTTATTAAGCAATGTTTAGTGACGTGGCCAAACGTTGAAACATTGCTTGACAAGCAGATTTCGGATGTTTGACAAACAATGTTGGGGCAATGTTGATCGTTCTGCATACCGTTCTCCATATGCTTAATCTTCTACGTTATATGAACAACTCTCACTGTGAATTTATCTTGTCCTAAATGCGTTAAGTCCTCTTGCTTTAAAAATTCTTATAGACTTAAATCAAGAATTCCTTTCCGTGGTTTGAAAGTGTTTTCATGCGCCCTTTTGTCATATTCGCTGCTAGGTCAAAGCAACCACAGTTTAACCAGAGTTTCGGCAGTTAATCAATACTTTTAAGGCTTTAAAACGTGTGCAGATGTATTGTATTGGTACTTACATAGGCTTTAATAGGCAGCAGCTTAAAGATTGTAAAATGCAGCATCGTCATCATTTGTTCCACTGTAGCTGTAGCTAAATGCCATTTGTTCCATTGTAGCTGTAGCTAAAGTCTTTTGTTGGAAACGCTTGAAGCCCTTTAAAATAAAAAAAATCGTAAAGACATCATTCAAGTAAATGCCAAAAAATAGCTAGATAATCAATAGATATGTTTGCTAGGTATTTCTATGAATTTTCTTAAAATTGACTATTTGGACAATCGAAGTGAAAACGTGGAACCTTTTACTGTAACTTTGGAGAGGCCTTTCAGAGCTGCATACTCGTAATAGCTACGACAGTAGTTATGGCTTATGAGGGAGAGAGATATTTTCGTGATGCGCGACAAGAGGCATTTTGAATTGGCGAAACGTGAAAGTAACTGGCAAAAAGTGGACCAGTATCAAGCGTGAAACGTTACACCCTTTTTTTTATAAGAAACTAAGATTTTTTTCAGTACTCAAAGTTTCTTAGCTTTTGGACAATTTTGGTACTGAAAGTTTCTTAGCAGTTTCTTAGGGATCAAAATTTTTTTAGTGCCAGAACAGGTAATTGACACTAAAATTTTACAAATAGAAGAAGCAATACAATTCACGTATACATCAGCTGTTCTTTTGTAAAAATAGACACTTCTGGTGAAAAAGAAGTTCGTTTTTTGATACTATATTTCTAATTCTAAAGATTGTTGAGACCTGCGAGTTTCTTATCATTCTTAGCACTGAAAGTTTCTTAACCAATATTGATCTCAGTACTGAGTTTCTTATAAACGGGTTTCTTATAAAAAAAGAGTGTACGTTCCAAAGTGCAAAAGCTAATCTACATGTTCTTCGTGAATATCGATTTCGGTTTTGAGTGAAGCGGCCTAAAAAACCCCCCTTTACCCCCTTCAGATATACTCAGCGTAAGGCCCTGGCCAAATGATCAAACTTTGTTGATAAATCATCTGAGATTATCTTTCCACGCAATGTTTGATCGCTCTGTCGCGCTGCAAAGCATTACTTGAGCTTGAAAAGCAGAATTTGCTGGACAACGTTATTGAATATTATCAAAAACCCTTTTCTCCCTATTGTCAGCATAAAATATTTGAGAAGCAAAGTTTTGGCCTGGTTCATGTGGCGAAGCCAACTTAATTCAGTTGAGAATCTTTATCTTCGCTCTTATTCCGCCATAGATGCGGCAATGGATTCATTGGTCGAATACAGTCAGTTGAAGGTGCAGCAAGGGCGTTATATGCGGTGGCACTACTGAAGTAGTGGCGCAATAGTGACGCAGTTTGAACTGATTTCGGTATTGGTTATGAAACCAACTTTTTGTCGCAGCTCGGGTTTAATTAGCTGTGGCATAACTTCGACGCATGAACTAGGCCTTACGTACGAAGAGGTGGAATCGCTGCTTCGCAAACAGATTTTATGTGCTTTCTCGCTTGCTCAGGCCCTAAGTATATTGATATTATTGGTTTTTTCAGGATATGGTGACATTGTGCCAAACAAGAGCTCATCCAAGCTGTTTTTCATTTTCTACACGATTGTTGGAATACCGTTGATGATCTGGTACTTGGCGCTGTGTGGACAAATCCAAACCGCTGTATACGCACACGTCTTACGAAAAATCCGCACGGGCCTATGGAAACGCAACGACAAGTCATACAAAGATGTTGGCCCGGTCATCGCAAGCATGATAGTCCTAATGATATTCTGGTTCATCGGAGCAATTCTGGTTAACAAGACAAGCAAACTGTCGTTATTAGATTCCGTATATTACTGGTTTGTGACGTTTTCAACAAACGGGTTTGGAGACATTATACTCATCAACAGCTACAAATCGCCGCTTACGTATTCTTGGATTGTTTACAAATGGTTCATGCTTAACCTTGTTGCTGCTGTAATCCATTCGCTTCTTGTTTGGATTCATGGCTTCAGTGAGCCCAAACAATCTATGTGTTGCATGTGTTGGCATAGGAACGATGTCGTTTCTACCGAAGAGCCAGATGCGCTTGCGAGATATAATTTTCAGCTTGCAAAGCAACAGGAGTTTATACAGCTGCATAGACAAACAAATTACTAACTATGAGAATTAACGAGTGCCAACTGCAAGAGTAATGTGGCGCGATGAGGCAGCGTCTGAGGGGGTTAGGACCCTGTGAAGGAATCATTTGGGAACTGTGCAGGCACTTCCTCCTAGCAACTTTCGTGATGTATCTTACTTATGATTCTAAGTACAAGTATAATGATTTTAATTGAAATTTCATAGTTAATATCACTCGTTCATCATACATTTGCACAGACCACGAAATATCCATTCTGGAACTCTGGATAGCATACACAAAGAATCCCGTTTTCCGGAGTAATGTGGCCCTAGTGTAGACGGGACATTTTCTGAATCGATTTAAATATACTTTTTAGTTAATTTCTCTATAGTAACATTATTTTTATTAAGTCGCAAACATTGCACATTTTCATATAGCTGGTGATTCTCCATCCCATAACACGCCTTTTATTTTATAAAGAACCTGGCTCGAGGTATGAAGAGAAAAGTTAAAAAGTTCCTTATTTTTGGACCTCTTTCGATTGAATTGTATAGTATAGAAAGTTCCTTAATTCCTTGATTTTAACTTGATATATAGTGCTATGTCTAAGGTACCACTATGTGAAAAAAGCTGGAAACTACTCAAGCAAATATTTGACCCATCCGTAAAATACACTTTTGTGAGTTTGACTGCAGATGAATTGAACCGGCTTCCTAATTCTTCATCGTTTGCAGTGACAAAAACATTCAACATTGAAAAGTTCCTTAATGATTTTCATTTAGTAGTATAAGTTCTTTGAATGTTTTGGCCTTCTCCATGTAGGTTCCTTATAAAGTGGTTCTTTATGAAAATAGCGTAGCCGATTCGGTAATGGAACCTTTCAACAGGACAGAATGCAACGAGTGCTTCCAAAGATTTTGTCCTTTTATAATTGACTAAAAAACGTGCATAAAATAAAAACTTACTTGGACAATGAATCAACTTCATAAACAGCCTCATTTCCAGTCAGGTCAATGCTCCACCACGAAAGTTCACGATGCCGTTCTGTAGACTGCCACGTTTTAGGCCATCTTTTCAAACCATCTACGGCCTAAGTCGACCCTGTTAACCAGAACTGACATAGCGTACAATGCTGTCTCTCTTTTGATCTCATTTTATACTGTAGTTATTCATCTGAGAATGTAAGAAATACTTTGCATGGTTATTGATGACAATTGATTATTAAGTGTTTCAAAACAAAAGAAAAGTAATTTCAACGATAACTTTATAAACGCGTGCGCATGCTTTACCGCTAAAAAGTTGATGCATGATAAATTTTTGGTCTCTTCAGAGTTCAGGGACATGAAAACACAGCTTATTCTGCACAAAAACTGGCGCTGCCACAGTCAACGACCAAGCCTTAAGCCCTGGCTAAACTAGGAGACATATCACGCGCGATAATATAACGCGTGACATGTCCCCTGGATGTCTTAGTTTAGCCACCTCGGAAAATTTGTAGCGTGTGACAACATTTGTAGCAAAAGACACGCAAATGTTTCTGGGAGACAACAGAAAGACTTCTTCTCTTCACTACTCGGGGAATGCGTCGCTCGCTTGTCACTTGCATGTTTAGCCACCCGGGGAGACACGCCGAATACAATTTCGCGTGCAACATACCCCCTAGTTTATCCAAAGCTTTAGAGGCCCGACAGGGAGGTCCATTCCGTTTTAGGGTCTTATTGAATGACTACCAAATGGCCATTATAAACTGACACCTCATTTGTGCATCCAGTATTGCACCAACTTTGGTGCGCTCGTTTGGGATCTTTTTCTGTGTCTTTTTTTCTGCAGACTTCCGAGAGATCGAAAACCCGTTTTTTCCTCAAAGTTTAAAAACCCATTAAAAGAACTAAAGAATAAGAGTAATTTTTTATCTTGACAATAGCTAATCATCAAAAATCATTTACAGAAGTAAGCAATATTTACATTTCAATCATATAGAAAAATTTCTTACATAAATTATCTTATGCTTCTAATGATTACTAATGCTATGTTATGATATAAAAATTAAAATACAAACTAAAATTATTTACATCATTAGATCCTACTCAAATAAAAAAAACAAAACTGCATGAAATTTTGTAAAAGTTTACTAATGCTGAAAAATAATTTGAAGGGTGCGTCATACTAAGCAAGATTGTTGCGATATTAGTACATCTCCTAGCGGAAATCTTTAACCCTCCACTGTTTTGGAATATCAAAAGACTCCTCTTTGCTAGACTATCTATGTTTTATCTATAAAGATTTTGTCCAATTTTTTGGAATATCTAGAAAGATTTTTGAAGCGAAACACCCTGAAATTGGCGTCAGAAATTTCGGGACATTTCCAGGTTTTTGCAAGCTTTTGGAATCTGTTGATTTGTCGTTCTTTTTTTGGACTATTTAGCCAAACACCCTTTAGTTGATCAAGTCTATATATAATAGAGTAGAAAAAGGAAATACAACCTATAATAAGTGTCTAATTGTTAACATTTAAGACTTTCTTTTAAATATACGAGCAAAAACGAAGTTGTCCATATCATGGACTCCTCGAAGCAACGCGCTTCTGAAACTCTTTCTCTTAGGGAAGCCTGGCAAGTCAAGATCCCTGAGCCTGTATCTTCGGTTCCCTTACAGTCCCTTCAAAAAATATGATGGCTTACTCATCGTCAAAGCCAACTGCTCGATTAGGCCTCTTTGTTCTTAGGGTGACATGGAGATACAGTTATACCTTTTAACATCAAGTACTTCACTGACATGGCCTGACATTCAGTCCTCTATTCGCTGCATTCTTGTTGAGATTCAAAATGGCGTTACTCAACTGCACTTTCACATCCCATATGCAACCATTGAGGCCACTGGTGTATTGCCCTTTTGTCAAAGTTTTCACGTCACCATCTAGCCCACCTAAAATGTTACGAGTTAAAGTTAATTCCTGCATTCCACTGAGTTGCTGGTTAACAAGTAAAAATAAGGAAACAAACTTAGGCCCTGGGCAAGTAAGCTGAACATGCCACTGAACAATTTTCGCTATGTTCAGTGCTGAGTGGCCAAATGAACTGGATTGTTTACTGAACTTTAATTTTTGACGATGTTCAGTGAAATGCTCAGTTCATTTTTCTAGGGCCTTAGACAGAAATAAACCTCGGTACATGCGTAGCGAGAAATGCGAAATTACAATTTAGGCCCTCAACAAATAAACTGAACATTTCATTGAATATGCCACCCAACCTTTTTTACGCGATGTTCAGTGCTGACTTGGCCAAATGAACTGAAATATTTCCCTGAACATTTGCTTAACATTTCAGCCCCTTTTTCACGCAGTTAATTTGCGCGAAATTGGAGATTTTTAACTTCAAAAATTGAGAAAGTTGTCGCCAGATATTAACATGTGCCTTTGTATATCGGACAAATGTTTAGAGTTTGTTTATTTTAGTGACCAAAGGAACTGAACATACCACTGAACAAATTTTGTTCGTAAAACATTTTTGACTCCGATCAAACTTTCACTGAGCAATGCTGAATGACTGAACAAGGTGGCCAAATGAAATGGATTTTTCATTGGACTTCAATTTTGGACGATGTTCAGTCAAATGTTCAGTTCATTTGTCTGGGGCCTTAGACCATGATCCGCCATCGACTGAAAGATGACAGCATGCAAAAGTTCGTAACGACACAGTAACTCCGCGCTTTTTTAAATTTTACAAGAATTCGCTCGGCCCAAGTTCAAAAAGTTGCTTATTTTTGGACCTTTTATGGCCACCTTTTAGTAGCAAAAGTTGCTTAGTAGTTGCTTAATTGTAACTGTATTTTTTTGCCCTAAGAATAGTATAGAGGCTAGAAAAAACAGCAAATTATAACATTACACTTAAAATGACTTGAATTATTTCTCCCTGCTGATATTATTACCATTAGAGACTTTGTATTGAAAGTTAAATGGAAACCCCTCAATGAAATGCCTCACTTAACGAGAAACACTCCGTTGATATGCGAGTTTTGACGGCAGATGAATGGAAATAGCTTCAATGTTGATCAATCCTCGATTGCTTGCAGTGATATAAATTATCAAAAATTAAAAACGTTGCTTAGGGATTTTTCCTTTGGTACTATACGTTGCTTAAACTTTTAGGCCGTCTACATCTTGGTTGCCTATAAGCGGTTGCTTATAAAAAAACTGCGCGTATGTTTGAAACCATCAACTTAACTTACCAACATAGAAATGACCATTACTATCAAGAGCCTGGTCCGTTGAAACAATATTCCTCAATATCGGCATGTAACCATTCAGAATGAATAACAACGATCTTGTTAGGCCATCCCTGTAAAAAAAAAACAAAAGATCTTAATTCTGATTCGTCGCTCAGCGAATTCGCTCAACAATTAAAAATGAGCGAAGAGTTCAAATTCGCTCTACGAAGGCTGCTTTCTGTTCTCTAGCGAAATACAAATTGCTAGCAAACAGCGATTGCGAACGAAGTGGAAATGGGCCTTGAAACAAGATTTCTGAGAAAAGTGCAACCATTTCAAGAAAAACCACCCTTATTTCAATACTTCCCAAGGTCGATGGGGTTTTCTTGGTTCCTGTTCCGTCGGTAGTTGTTAACAATTTTCCTCTTTCTAGCGATGGTTATGTGTGATACCTCCCTACACAGGGAGATGCTATAGCCGAGCGCAAACCGTTCCAACATGTTGGCCAACACAGCCACCAACAATTGTTGGCCAAATTGACACGGTTCGCTATAGACGTTGGCCTAACGAAAAACATGTCGTTCACCAAAAAATGGTTGGCAAACATTTTTAAACATTTTTTAAACATGTAAAAAATGTTGACAAACATTTTTGTCGATTTGAGCAAAATTGACTTGTTGGTACGGTTTGCTATATCTCAGCTATTTGTTGGCACAATATTGCCAATTTCAAAATTTTTTTTAACGAAACCTGCGAATGAGAAAGATATCCATTCTTATGTATCCCAGAATCCGTTTAAAGAAATTGTGACCAATCATATAGTATCTTCTACCCAGATTTGCTTAGTATTGTTTGACTGTTGGGCCACGTCGTAAAACATTACATGGCAACAGAGTTTCATCGCAGAGTTTTGAAAAACTTCATAAACATTTTCTGCTTGTCACAAGCAAATAATGTTTCAGAAGCAATATGTGGACAATTGGCAAGGCATTTTGTCGACAAGCATATTTCAAATGTTTGACCAGCAATGCTTGATCGTTTGGCTAGTGCCTTAGGCTGTGTTGCTCTATTATTTTATCAATAGTTTTTTTTACATAACACGTTTATCTACATCAACGGAGAGTTTCTTTCCGCGAGCTCACCTTCTAACTGTCACTTTATGAGATTTTCCATCAGTAATATTCTGAGTCATGACCACTTCTGTAATACCGCTACCTGTATCAAAGCTGAAAAGAAATAATAAATGACATTAGCAAAGCAACTAGTTGTGCTTACGTGGAGGAGTGAAGCGAAGTGATCGAAGGATGAGATTTTATTAAAGTCTAGGCATAGGCCCAAGTACACGATGGCTTCCAATCTTTTGACTCGATTTCTATAAATGATACAAAAATAATCCCAGAGATTAAGAGACGAATTAAGCAGCTTCTTCCTTTCAATTAACATTCGTCATCACAATTTTCGGTTAAGAGAGAAACCATCACGCGGTTCACGATTCAAAATAGCAAATCACTCTTAAGCATGATTCTGTTGCGAAGGTGCTGTGGCGTCGTGGTGTAATCCACTTGACTCGTGGTGTCAGAAGCTCAGTGTAGTCAGAGTTCGAGCCCAGCCACGGTAGCTCCACAGCTAGGGTCGAGGTCTCGATTAGTTAACCTACTACTGAGATCCTAGCGACTGGCGCTAAAACACCATATCACCTTCACCTTCTTTCTGCCATAGGACAACATTTACTGAATCACCCAGACTGTGCAGCGAGGATTATCTTCGAATAATTGGTAGAGCAAGATCATATTTTCACTTAACCATTTTAAAATCCGTCCATATCAAAACAAAAAGCCGTTTTTGTGTGCACAGAAAGAGTTCGTTTTCTCACTTGGACTCTTCAATAAACTTAAAATTTGTCATCGTGCTGTATCCCGCAGACTGACTGTGGCTCAAAACACAATACCACTATCCACTTTCTGATTGATGCATTTAGATCCGCATCTTGGTATAAATTCCGCTTAAGTCAATTGTTTTAGGTTTGTTCCTCATGTTGAACCTTATAACTTCTTATATCATGCTTAGCTGCCTCCATCAAAGTAGCTTTTCCCAAAATTGAAGAGCTACCATATGTATCAATCAAGTTTAAATGAAATATGAAATACGTAGATAGAGAACACATACCTCAAACGAAGCTTGTTGTTTATTATTCCAATAGCAAGATAGTCCGTTTTGCTGGTCCTTAGTTGCCCAAACCACAACAACAGGCCATCTGAGGTTGTGTTGAACGAAAATTCGATATGGTTTGTTAGCTGTGGGCTGCAAACATGATATATGAGAAATATTAGTAAATAATAGTTTTCCAAAAATACATTAAAAACATCCACCTAGTCACCAAAGTTTCAGTGGAAGCTCGAAACTAGAGAAACCTAAAACAACAGGAAGAGACAGGCCAACTGGTATCCACGCTTCATGATACACGCTTTTTTTATAAGGAACCACTTTATAAGGAACCTACATGTTGAAGGCTCAAAATTTAAAGAACTTATACTACTAAAGAGAAAAAAACTAAAGAACTTTTTATTGTTGAATACTTTTATCACTGCAAATAATCAAGAATTAGAAAGCCGATTCCATTCATTTGCAGTCAAAAATCAAATAAATTGTACGTTAAGCATGTATGAAATGTTTCCATGAGTAGTCTCGAGCTTTGCTCACATGCAAGTGTCTCTCTTTTATTGTTAAGACCACTGTATGTGCAGTTAAAATTAAGGAACTATTAAGGAACTTTTGGAACTACAATTGCCTCAAAAGAGGCCCAAAAATAAGGAACTTTAAGAACTAGGCCTTGAGGTAGGTTCCTTATAAAAAAGAGTCTAAAACAATAGGAAGGGACAGACCAACTGGTATCATCGCTTCATGATAGAGATAAAATACAAAATCAATTCAAAACTCACGTTGTAATGCTGTCTTGGTAGAAAATATATCCGTCTCCGGAGAATTTTGCTCGGCTATAGGTCGGAATCGCTGGAAATGAAATATAGGTGCAATTATTGGTTGAGTTTTATTTATAAACTTCTGCAACAATCTTTTCAAGCTTAATGGTGCCTGCAAAGGACGAGGAAGCTTAAGACTTGCAAGCAGAAGCCGAAGTCCGACCTGGCTAATTTGCGCTGTTTAATACCATAGATAGGCCAGGTGCTTTAAGCAGATTCAACTCGCAGCAGAAGAACTTTTGACAGTCGTGAAATCACAGCTTGTAGTCAGGCAGGACTTGGGTACCTAGGTTCGAATTTCAGTGTCAGCAAATTTTGGCTCAAGTTCTTAGGTTCGACTCCCAGCAGCAAACGTGCAGAAAATGCGAAAGCAGTGAAATATTCAGTTGATCTTAATTTAATACAGGGTGGCCCAAAAAAAAGGGACCCCCTTAGGTAAATAATTTCTGTCTAAATTTTCTCAAGGAGGAACTTTATCAAATTTATACCAGGTAATATTCAAGTCAAGTGCGCTATCGTGTAGAAATATGTTGGTGATAAGAGCTTCCATCTCGGCGCAATGGGACATTTAATTCATGATGTCCAAAAACCAGCTGTTTATATTCCATCATTGGGTATTGTACTGCAATCGTGCGTGAAGGAGAATCATTATCCCAGAGTAAAATTTTCACGACCATTAATGTATGGTCAGTCATATTAGTGAAGTGTTTTGAGCAGGATTGAGGACATTTTGAATATCATTTGACTAAAAGAATGAGTTATTGATTTTTCTGTTTTGTTGCGTAAGGATTACTTAAGGGTATAAAGTTGCATATTTTGTTACAGTAAGTTTTTGGACTGTAAAGTTTTAAAGTCAATTTATTCAGAGATACTAACCCATATCATCATGATATTTGCACGATATATCTCACTTGAGTTGAATATCATGTAGTATTAATTTCATGAAATTCCAACTTAAGAATAAATTATTAATTAATTATTTAGCTAGGGGGTCCCTTTTTTTTGGGCCACCCTGTAGGTCTGAGGTTTGACCCTACAGTTGCTGAAATATGTTATTACACTTGGAGCATCAGAAGAGAAATTTTATTTAATAGAGATTTCTGTATACTCCTGTATACTTTAGAATGTTAACTGAACACAAAGAAAAGATTCAACCACGCCTAACCCAAAGACCCAAGAAGAGTCTTCTCGATTCTTAGTAGCCAAACCATTTGAGCCCTGCTACAGTTTGGAAATACTATTCTGGTTTTAGGCCTTTGGCTGTGTGACTAACATTATGGCTCCCAAAGATGCTGTTGTTAAATTCGAAATACAACGAATTTTTTTAAATTTTCATTGTCAGGGGTGCTACAACCGAAGGTGCAGTGTTGTTCTTTGGTTATATTTCAAGCTATTTGTATAATTTTATCAATAATTTTATTATTAATTTTATAATTGTATTTGTATAATTTGTATAATTTTTTGATCGAAATGACAGGACAGACATCAGACTCGAAGATGCACCGAGGCGAATATCACAGAGCTTCATGCAACGTAGGTAGCGTTCTGTTCATTCCTGAGGAAGAGTTCCAAATGTGCTTCATTTTTTGAAAACGCAAGAAAAGCTTCCAAGATAGACGCCAGGCCAATTTTTGCAGCCAGATGAGGGTAACTGATCTCGTTTAAGTATCTTAGCCTAGTTTTAGACGGGGACGTGCCATTTTAGTCCAAATTTTGGACCCATAATTCCGCCCATGTCTGAATAATACACCTTTTCAACTAAGAGCCTCGTTTTCAAAATTTACGAAAATTTGTTCGCACGAAAATTTTGACCCCATATTCAGATTCAGCACCTTCATTTTAGTGTTGACGCAAATTTTTACGCTTCTGGTCCTTACGATGTTGATTTTATAGCGACGAAAAGTTTGAAAATTATAAAGGATTTGACCGTGAAAAATCGCTCGGGGTGAAATTTTACACCCTCAGTCATTTTTCACGGTCAAATCCCTTATAACTTTGCTAACTTTTAATCGCTATAGAATCAACATCGTAAGGACTAGAAGCCTAAAAATTTGCCCAAATACTAAAACGAAGGTGTTGAATTCGAATCTGATGTCGAAGTGATTCTGTGACACAATTTAAAAAATTTTTGAAAACGAGGCCCTTAGTTGAAAAGGTGTATTGTGACCCATAATTCCGCAAAAATGATAAATAATATGCCCATAATTCCACAAGGCAAAAAACATTTTTCAGACACAACAAAATCATCTGATCATACTGTAAAAAAGAGTGTAACGTCAGGTCTGACTGGACATTCTTGCATAAATGCTAAGCTTGTCTCCTTATAAATTCTGCAAAATTTCTCCAGAATAGTACACATAATTCCATACGTCTCCTGAAATGGTACCCATAATTCGCACGAACATCTAAAAATAAACCGATAATTCCGCACTTTTCAGAAAAAAGGTACCCCTAAATAATGGCACGTCCCCGTACCTCAAACCTATTAAGATACCCCCCCCTCGAGTAACTGATCATGTAAGCGCATAAATAACATTATCTAATACAAACCTTGATCGCACAACGTGCCTTGCCATCCAAGAGTGCAACTACAGCTGTAGGGGTATTGTTTGTTAGTTGCTTGAGTATTGCAAATTGCACCATTTTTACATTGATTCAATATGCAACTACTTCTACAATCATCAATATTGCGACCAACAACTGCGTTTGTAGCATTGAAGACTTTGATAACATCATTCACCTGTTGCAATAGTGAAAACAACGTTAAAAACGCAAACTGAAAGGAAACGTAAATGGAAATACAGAATGACAAATCCTTGAACAGAATAAAAGGCAAATAGACAGTTACTTTATTGGTGTGTGTGTGCGTTGACATACGGTCTCAACGTACACTGTTCGACACTAAAGTGCAATAGATTCAAGCTAAAGATCAACATCTTTTGCATTGCAATGTCTCGACAAAATCGTGGAACTATCCGGCAATTTTAGAGCTCTTAATAAGGATAGCTTAGACCCATTCATTCCGTAATGGCTTGAAGAACTCCCAACACTGTACTCGGGGGTGGGCCTCAGGGGTAGAGGACAGTGAATTTTATCTGTCTGTTTTTCAGATGTAATGTTTCTTGATTAAGCCTTCAACAATCTCAGTGTTTTATACGGAATTGGGGTTTTTCCACTTATCTTCTTTTGAAATCACAGTTTTACACGGAGCTTGAGCTCGAAACATACAATAGATGGCAACCAGGTGTAGTGGGGTTTGTCAAGCAATCAACGGTCGGTTTGTCACTACCTTAAACTTTTTTCTCAATTAACAGACATGAAAAATATGTTCTCATCTTGAACACCCAAAAGGCATAAGTAAAGGTTTAAGTAATATTTAACATTCGTCAAATTTTCAAAATTTTAGAATCCTTAAAAAGTCACACCTTCGACTTGACTTTGAATAAAATAGTAATCGTTAAGCTTCACGCTTAAAATACCACGCACAAACTTGTCATGTTATCTGAGAGCCCCGGGGATCTGACAAAGTGACTGGATATAAATTGTTATATTCTACCTGAAAATCATGTAAAAACCACTTTCAATTGTGCTCAACCCGGATAACGTATGTGCAGTACAGCGGTGGTTGTGCAGTACAGCGGAGGGATATCATCCCATCGCTGTACTGAACATCCACCGCTGTACTGATGGTATCTCTCCGCGGTACTGATGGTAAACCTCCGCTGTACTGATGATATCCCTCCGTTGTACTGACAATATCCCTCCGCTGTACTGTACAACCACCGCTGTACTGCACAACCACCGCTGTACTGCACAACCACCGCTGTACTGCACAATCACCGCTGTACTGCACATGCGTTAACCGGGGTGGTGCTAAAATCTTACCGTGAAGTGAGATACGCATCCTTCAAAGTCTTTTTGCGAAGCAACATCTTTTACAGCCGTGGGATTCAGAGCTGATAACAACGGTAGTCCGCCAAGATAAATTATAGAACCGACATTAAGTTGCGTATATGCTCCTGAGCTACGACAGCCAATGTACTGATTAGAATCCAGTCTCATGATAGCTTCTTTGTACCTGCGCTCAACATATAGAGTATGCCATTGGTTGATTACGATTCGATTACGTGTTCTCATTGTTGTCATTCCCAAACCAAGATTGAAGCGGACATAAACGTAACTGAAAAAGAAACGAAGTTATGGTTACCTCGGAAGCTTTTACGGCTGGCTCAAACATTCTGGGACAAAACATTGACTTGGGGTCCGTGTCCATTGAATGTCTAAAAATTCTAATATTTCCGACCGCTATTTCTCGTAATATTAGAACATCAATCAGAAAGTCTAATTAGATGCACGGCAGAAATATTTAGACCCATTTTAAATCTCTGAGAGTTAGACGGAATTAGACGCAGTTCATACACTTTTAGAAGTTATAGCTAAGATCAGTGCGGTGAATATCTCAATTTGTCAAAGAACCATACTTGTTAAACTCACCTCCCCCGTAGGACACTTTGGGGTTGGCGCATATTATCAAAGAATGCTCGTGAGGTCTTCGTCTAATTTGGATTAAATGTGGAGAATCCAGAGTCTTATTTGATTTAATGTAAGTCTTATCGGCGTCTAAAGTATTTGCACCATGGCCTAATGAACTAGAATGACTAGACATGACTAGACTAGACATTACTAGACATAGAACGGCTATACAAACGTCTAACATTCATGGTGTCTGATCGACGTCTAAAATTTAGACACCAAATGGGTACGGTCCCTTAATCTCATCTCTGTTTTAGTATATCAGATTAGCCCTTGCCCGTCTCTGACCATTCTCCGTCCCACTATGATATCAATCTCTATAAATCGCTATAAATTTATAAGTCTATAAATCATTATGTTTATAAGAAGCTTTCACAGCCGGCTCAAACTTACTGGGGCAAAATTTTGACTTAATCCATGACTTAATCTGATCCCTGTTTTAGTAAATCAGACTAGCCCTTGCCCATCTCTGACCATTCTCTTCCAAGGACCTCCGTCCTAATGATATCAATCTCTATAGTCTAAAATCTATAGTCTAACTTATGACATCCTCAAAACAGGTTCGTATATGGCTCCACAGCACTATATACATCTGGCGCCCTGATATCCGAATCAATACACTATAGGAAAATACAGTATAAGAAGAATGTTTCTCCTCACCCTTGCCAAAGACTGATTGCAAAATAATCTCCAGTTGAGCTATCGACTTTTTCAGAGACATAAAACAGTAGGCCATCGGTTTTTGCAGCTTTGAATCGTAGAAACACCTTTGTGATGTACTTTACGGCTGGCTTTGTAAATCCCATGTAAGAATTCTTCTTGAAGTATGGCTCCACAATTGTAACAGCTGAAATAATTGAGAAATGAGTACAGAGGAGAGCAAAAATATTGGTTTGAGGTAAAAATTATTCCAGCTGCGAAGAAAATTTTAGAGCTATAACCATGACGTTTTTAAGTGTTTACATGAATCTAAAAAAAAAGTACATAGAAGATATCCTAAACTGTTATTTACTGTTCATAGAAGCAATTTAGTGTGTGCAGTTGTAGAAAAATCTATGTTGAAATAAGAACACCATTAAAAACGCTCCAGACTGAAATTATAAGAACATTGAGCCTCGGCAAAAATTGGATGGTTCGTACAGTGTACACCATGAAGTTGAATAAGTAGCAATGACAATATACGAAGAAAATCTACCTTTATCGCAATACGTCCCAGTCTTTCCAAGAGGACAGTCACAAACAATACCAGATGCTTCTGATCTACATATAGAACCAGGCGAACAAGGATTGTAATCAATACAAGGAATCTGTTTGTCTTGACATGTGATACCAGTCCAACCAGATAAACAAGTGCACTCGAACTGTCCACCTAAAAAGGAAGCGGAAAATTTAAATTAGGTATTAGAATCAGTCAGAGGTATAAATGTCTACAAGTACACGTTTTTTATAAGAAACCGGTTTATAAGAAACCTAGAACTAGCCACCCAAAAAGTTAAGAAACTTTTAGAACTAGGAGGAAGAAGTTAAGAAACTGTAGAAATCTTTGCGTCCGTTTTCCAACATACATACTGATTCACATTTGTGGAGGTAGTAATTAGTTCTCAAGCATTTCCATGCTTTTTCTGGCTAATTTCGTGCGATTTCTCGCATCCGTAAGCAATTCTGTATCCCACAGAAGGTTGTTTGTCGTTTTTACTGCAATTTATTTCAATTAATTAAGAAACTGTTAAGAAACTTTTAGAACTAAAATTGGGCCAAAAATTAAGAAACTTTTAGAAGTAGGCCCCGAGCTAGGTTTCTTATAAAAAAAGCGTGTATATCTTTCAAATCGAGTAAGAGAACAAGTGTGTTTGCAACAAAGGTAAGGCCCTGGCCAAACGATCAAACACCGTTGGTCCAACATTTGAGATTTCCTTGTCAAGCAAAACGTTGGACCGTTTGGCCACGTCCAAAAGCATTGCTCGTCAAAAACATCACGCCAGAAATTTTGTTACTTCACGCAAACATCTGTTGTATAGCAAATTTAAAATGTTGGATCAACAATGTTTGTCGTTTGGAAGATAGGCTATCTGACAGAACAAACTAGTATAGTAAAAGAAAACAAAAATAAATGCAAGTTAGGAAATGGTCAGCTGCTTATTTATACCAACTTGAAATTTATAATTATTTATTTCCGTTTTTGCTACAAAAATTTTGAATTGCACATTTTACACAATTTAAAATATTACTAACAGACTGAGTTTTTCATCATCATATCGCCCCTAACGTTTTTAAAGGTATGTTTTCAGAGAAATGCTAAACGATTGTGGACATTGTTTTCAGTTAATTCAATTATGGAGAAGTATTATGTGAGAATTTAGCTCAAGTTTCAGCCTTTGGGTTTTTACAAAAGTAGCTATAATTGTAGAATATCAGGCAAAAGAGTACTGCAGAAAAAAATTAAAAACATGCAAGGAAAGACGAAATTTTGCATAAAATAAACGAACCTTTTGAGAGCAAGTTCCATTATTCTTACAAGGATTCGGTAAGCAATCATTAACTTGATTATCACCAATATTCAATCCACGTTCAACAGCAATCCCTTGTAAACCGGCATTTCCACTCCCGGTCGAATTGGTCAACAACGACTTGAATCCAGTTCCGGTCGTTCTGAACGACATATCATACAACACACCGATAAATCCGGAGTAGAAATAAGCCCGGGCTATGCTCGGAAGCTTTGAGAGATCCGGAACACCACCGATATACAGAGGAGTATATGCGTCCAAACCAATAAGAACACCCGGACTTGTAGCTCGGACTACAGGCTGATCGTCAACATACATATATCCAGCTCTTCCGGTGCGGCCTGCGATAATAAGATGCCACGTTCTTGAGGAGTCGATTGGCCTAGAACTTCTGATTGTTGTTAGGCCACCGCCAAGGTTGTATAGCAAATACGTGTGGTTGTTGATTATCCCCAGAGCAAAAAAATCATCTCCAGTAGCCCCTACAAACCATGAGAAAACAGAATGAATACGACAGGAAACGAAAAACTTAATTAAGACGGTAGAAAATGAGGAAAACAACCAAAATGTAAAAAAAAACAGACAGTAATGAATGCATTTTTCAACACTGGACCTTAAACATATTGCTTTGGCCTTTTGCAGCATGGCAAAACGTTGAAACGTTTTTTGATAAGCAAACGTCAAATTTTTGACAAACAACAATTGATCATTTGGCCGGAGCCTTAAGTTCAAAATTACGAAATACAGAATTTACACAGCCTTTGTCAATTGTTTTGGTCTGTTTCTGACGTTTGTACTCCGAGGAGTGTCAGACGAAAAAAGTTTCTTAGTCGTCCAGAGATGTTTCCGCTGTTTCTCACAACTTTGAAATTTTGCACCACTCAAAAGCCTTGCGCTAACGACAATAAGCAAAATATCTAGATTTTTCCAAAAATATTATTGCGTGGCATCAGCGATTTTACCTACCTATCGTACTTTGTGCTGCAAAGGCAAGAATGCCATTTCTGTATGACCTTGCATCATTTACATTCAATTTGAACTGCATTCGAATTTCGAATCGTGCAGCGGCATTTCTCATTGTCAGTCTCCAGGGATACTCGATGTATGACGAATAATTGTACACTTGATTAAACGTTGGAGCTGTGATATTTATGGCTAGAAAAGATGGATTGATTATGATTATGCAAGGCTGATAAATCAAGACCATCAAGACAAAGAATTTACAATACTATCTAAAAGCGGGTTTCTACGTCTGTGAATTTCATTGCGCGATCGTGCGATCAGTTCTCTGGGCATGCGATTCCCTTGTCATTCGCGATCGCGCGATTGATTATGGAAGTTGGATTGATGTTAATTTTTTATCGCGACCAGCAAGAACAGAGCTGATGAAATTGCTCAGACCATTGGTCGCGCGATCAGGTTCACAGAAGTTGAAATCATTCGTGCAACTGCTTTCGTGCGCCGCAAAGGTCGCACCAGCAAATTTTTCGCAAATTGAAACCCGCCTTGATCAAGATTGACCGATAAGAAAAGGCAGTCATACCGTAAATCAAAGAATAAGCCCTCCTCTGAA
>JACTAT010000010.1:5916377-6043126 GCA_014526335.1 Chrysaora quinquecirrha
AAGTCGGTAGTGTTTGGTTCAATGGAAATGGATTGTGGTAAGATTATTGCATGCCATTCTAATAATGTTTTACGTTATCATCAGAGTGTGACTTACAAGAAAATGCTGAGATACTTATAAATACTAATGAACACAATTGATGTCAACCTTCACTGTTTATTATTATACTAAAAAATTCCAGTTAGACGGTTAGTTTATACCGTAGTTAATACCACCGTTGGCGGAGTGTCTTCGTCGCTGGGTAGGAGCTTTATGTACATTCCTCCGCTCCATGATATTGGTTTTCACGCTGGGCTCGGGGTGTGAACGCAGGCTGTCCTAACGTGGCAAGATCCTTAAGCAAAATTTTCGGGACTTGGTCACACGCTCGTTCGCTCACTAAAAAATTATTCCCGACCCTCCCTTCCCCTATGCCTGCTCGCATCTCTCCCTCTCTTCTGCTTCAGCTCTTCTCTCCCCCGCAGTCCTTTCCCTGCGGTGACAGGTGCGTTGGCCGGAAATGGTTTTCCATGGCAATCAACGTCCTTAAGGTAAGCGTTGTACTCAGGCAGTTTAAGGGCTAACGCACTAACGCCCACTTCCTGAGCCAGGTGAGCATTAAAGGGGTTTATAGGTTGATTTCGGGGTGGAGAGTTAACGATGACTGTATATTTCATTTCTCAACGTTCGATTTTTCATTATCAATGAGCTTGCCTAAGATTGTAGAAACTGAACTCTCAACCCTCTTTAAGTTGGGCATTAATGTATTATCAATTTTTAAAGGCAAATAGCATTAAAAAGCTTACTTTTCTGATATATTTTTGTATAAAGAATCTTTATAAATTGTACAACTTACTAAGCATTTGATACGGCTTGTCGTTCACTTGTAGATCTTTAATACATCCAACAAGGCTCACAAACGTTGGAACAGAACCCGATGTATTCACAGGACGGAACGTGCCAGGAGTTCCTCCGAGGTACCACGCAGTCGAGAGTTGAATGCTTGTGAAAGATGTCGTTGTTGACTTGCTTATAGATGCTTCACTATTAACAGTCAAGGTGCCCGTCCCAGAACGACTGTCATGCCTAGATGAGAGTCAAAATACTTTTAAAAGAAATAAAAGAAAACAAGATTATTCTAATCAATGCAAAGAGAAAATCTTTCCTCCGCTGGTGGCAAGTCAAAAAATATGAAGAAACTCGAACTTGCACTCTACACTGCATGATAAGAGATATGACGAGAATCAATGCTTTTCTATTAAAGAGCCTAGTGAAATTGCTGATAAACACTCCAAGTCAAGCAGCAAAAGCTCTCCTCCCACTTGGCTTTAATGTTAAGGCTATATGTATCATCTGGGTTAGTCAACTCTGCTTCAACCTGTTTTTGATTTTTCTATTCTGAAAAGTGTGGGACGAGAAAAGATTCTCAGCATTTTATTGATTGCTTTCGCTCTTCATCGCAATCCTGTGTGGAACTTTAAGACAATAGACCTTTTCAGAGAGGTCTGGGTCGGTGCGACATTTTTCTGGAAAATGGTAGTATATTGAGTAAGGGAATCCGCTCCACGTGCAACGACCTTGATTGCAGCCGCTTTACGAGAGATAGTGCAGCAGATTTTACTTCTAATTCATGAATATTGGAAGACTGAGAGGAAAGGAATCTGTCACATTAAATGTTATACATATCTGCAGAAACTCATGAAAAAAGAAGCAAGCAACTCGCAAAGAAAATTCTGAATAAAATGCTTCATACAGCAGATAAACTGGAACTTGAATCCTTTCTTTCGCTTTAACTCCCGCTAAACATAAATTTGAAGCAAAATTTGCTGAAATTTCTCTCCTGAAACGACTGCAATTCTGGTCTTTGAACGTGGAGAGGATTCCCTTACTCAACATGTCTACCATTTTCCAGAAAAATTACACGCCGATCCAGACCTCTTTGTAAAGGTCTATCAATAAAAGGAAATGAGGCACATTCAAGAAAGAGTAAAAATGGTTTGAACTGAGGCAATATGCGACTACATAAGTAGCAGAGGATTCGCCACAACCTTACGCTCTTAAAGCAAATTTGCAAGGCCTTAGGCCTAACGAAAGCAAAAGATGATAAAAGCAATAACTTACTTCGCAATTATTGTAACTAGACTCCCTGTGTTGAATCTTCCCAGACTCCTAATGAAAATCACCTCAGCACCAGCATCAAATCTAAATTCAACGAAGCCGTCAACGATTCTCAGCATGATAAAGTCGTTGTATGTTTGATGTCCTGCATACAGAAGTAGGCCATCAAATTTCGTTGTTCGGAAAGTCATCACAATTGTATTCACAACATCGAGAAATGGTATTGAAGCGTAGCTTACATACGAATGACCATTGAATAATGGGAAGTGAATGGTTATCCCTGGAACAGAAAGAGAAAACAGAAAAGTCACTTTTAATCAGTTGGAAAACTGTATATGTTAACCTGTTCTTCATCTAGAGTTATTAGAACCAAGGTAATACAGTGTTTCATTGGTAGTAAGGAGAGGTATCAACGCTTTCCCTCAATTACAGCTCTTGCATAGTGCAAGTTCAAGTCAATCATGAAAAAAGAAAGCAGTTTCAAAAACTAAACAAGGACAACTTAGCTTATAATATTTAGCTTGATTCAGACGGGACGGTAATTTAAATTCAAATCCTTGTTCTCGAAAATTCGCAACGCTTTCATATTGTTTACAAACTAGATATTTTAGAAACATATGACATTCGTTAAAAATTTATCACCGAACAATTTTTTGTCTCAATCTGTTCAAAACTTTCACCATAAACTCGGCGATTTCATTGAGCTCTAAAGCACAGTGGAAACGTCGTTGGCTCGAATCCAATATATTGTAGTATGCCATTTGTAGAAAACGTAGCCTAGTATTCGCCTATGACAAATATATATACATATGTATGGTACTGAAGAAGGCTCAATATGGCCGAAACACAAAACGGGAGGAGAGCCTTGGGCTGTATGACTTAGAGAGTTGATTGGTGATTTCATTGAGCTCTATAACTCAGTGGAAACGTCGTTGGCTCTCTGGTCATCCAGTCCAGTTGCATCCAACCAAACATTATTTCATTGAGAGACACGCAAATATTTCTTGGAGGCAACAGAAACATTTCTTGTCTCCACGACATGCAAATGACTCGGGGGACATGTTGCATGCTTGTCACTCGCATGTTAAGCCCCCGTGGGAGAAACACCGAATACAGTCTCGCCCGCAACAAGTGTCCTAGTTTAAGTCGTCTAGCCATAGCTTTAGTTTAAAAAAATTCCCGAATCTGAGTTAAAATAAAGAAGCATATTTTCAAAATTTTTTATCAAATAAGGCCAAAAACTGCATCAAACAAGATCAAAACAAGCCTATCGATTCAATAGACAAGTTATTTGGAGCATGAAAATAATTAAAAATAATCTTCTATCCCACCTTGAATGCATCTTGGTCCAAATGTTGGATAAGGACAGGAGCATCTGAACTGCATTCCATTCAGCGATTCATTGAAACACGGATATCCATAGCACACATTATCAGCACATGTGAGATTTCTCAATGGTGTGGGTGTTGGGGTGATAGTTGAAAGGATTGACGACTGAAGAACAGATGATGATGTAGACGCAGGGACTGTGGTAGTATAAATTGGCTCAGAGCTTATGTGCTTGGACGAAGACTGAGGTTTCACGTATGATGATGTAAGGCTGGGAGTAGGTGAGCCTTCGGTTCTGAAACTCGACGAGGACTGGTACAGCGATGAACCTTCGCTAGGTGAAAAGATAGAACTCCTAGTAACAGTAGATTGACGAGGGGATGGTGCAGATGCATGCGTTTGGAAACTCGTGTTGCTTGTTTTAATCGTAGAAATAGACAAGGAAGGTGTGGATGATCCTTGAGGTAATTCACTCCTTTGAGCTGAAGTTGAAGTGCTAGCTCTAGCAGATTCACTAGAAACATGTGCTATAGAAAACAGGGTCAGCTTTGGGCTACTTATCAAACTAGTATTGCTGACAGATGACATCACTGGTTTTAGCTCACTTGATACTGTGTAAGTCGACGTTTGTTGATGTTGAGAAGAATAAACAAGTGATGATAATGGCATCGAGAAAGCTGAACCAGACGATGTTTTAATGCCCACAGATGGCTGCACGGAACTGCTGCGAGTATCAGCTGCTAAGGACGTGTATCTGCTTTCCAAAGTTTGCCTTTGAGAAGACGTTGTATGGGCAGACAAGTCCGATGTAGTCTGCCAATAAGAAGACATTGATTGCTGGGTTGATGACGACCATCGTGGACAAGTAATCCCAGAACATAACGATGTAAGCGTAGCATCCGAACTACTGCTGATGATTGCTGCCGTATTCACTGTTGAGCTGTTTAAGAACTGACCAGATTTTGAAGTCAACAAAAGCAAGCTGGATGAAGGCATAGAAGTAGCAACTAGCGATGACCTGAAATTTGATGATGACCCAAGCAAGGTAGATGAGTGACCGATTCCAGTGCTTTCACTAGTATACTGAAGTTGGCTGCTAGTTTTTGAGTTATAAGTAGACTGACGTGTATTTGTCGATACAATACTCTGAGTAGTTAAAAAAGTTGCTTGTAATTGGCTTCCAGCAACAGATTGAAAAGGCCGTCTCGTTGTCAGCAAGATCTCACAGTTTGTTCCATTAGACCAAGATGGGCAGTAGCATGTATGGGAATTGATGGCATCTTCACGGCATACACCTCCATTTAGGCAGGGACTGCTTGCACATTCGTTATAATCAAAATTACAGAACTGCCCTTGATATCCAGGTCGGCAAACACAGGTAAAACCACCACCTGATGCATTAGATCTGGTAACACAGATACCATTGTTGCATAGATTCGGTAAACAGGTATTTGACATGCTCTGGCATCTGTCACCATAGTAACCAGTTTGACATGCGCAAACAAATCCCTGAAGGCGTTCTCTGCAGACTCCCTGTCCACTGCAATTATAAACCCTGCAGTCAACTACTTGATTTTCACACAATGTTCCATTGAAACCAACTTTACAAATACACTGATATCTCTGTGAAGAGCTTTCTTTCACACATCTACCATTATTTTTGCATTGGCATTCCAGTTTCTCACAGATCTTTCCGCCGTAACCAATCGGACAGCTGCAGTTAAATCCTGAGAGAGATGAAGTACTGCAAACAGCTCCTCGCAAACAAGGATTTGGCGAGCAAGGGTTGTAAACGACACTGCTTGTTAGCAGAACTGCTAGTGAACTAGTAGTAAGATGAGGTACTAGTGAAGATAACGCAGACACCGACAATGATGTAGACTGTCTTTGAATACTTGATGCTTTTGACGTGGTTATATCAGATGTAGAAAGTTGTTTCGATACAGTCGAAGAATGCTCTAGGAAGGACGAGGATTCTGTATAATGCAGACTTGAAGTAGGTGAACTAGCTGGAACACTTGAAGCAACAGGATAGAAAGTAGTTACTTGCTGGTGGGATGAACCCAAAAGGATCTCAGATGTCGTCATGAAAATCCCCGATGTCCCATCTGAAGAACTCACTGAGAACTGTCCAAAAGAGCTGGCATTGCTTAAGCTGGCAGTAGATGCAGGAAACTGCGAATAAACCATTGTTTCAAGCTGGCTAGTCGAGGAAAGCAATGTAGGTCTAGATGGTAGCACTAAAGTAATTGACGATGTCAAGTCTGATCTTTGCATCGGTCTTGAAATATGGGAGGATGTTTTGTAACTGGTTGTGATAGGTTCCTGCATAGTTGAAGATGATGGCCTTGCTGTTGAATAGACTAGACTTTCTACATAGCTTGACCGACTGGGCGACACAGATGAGGATAAGTTGTGAATAAACGATGAACCAACTGAATGGAAATCTGATGTTGTTTCAATGTATACCGTGGATTTTCGAGTTCCGTCAAAAGAAGATGAAATTTGGATGCTTCTAGCTGCACTGCTTGCTTCCTGGGATAAAGAATAGCTGCTTACTAAAGGAAATGGTGTTGTAGTTCTGGAATAGCTTGTGGAATATTCCGTAAACCCAGATGTAAGACTGCTATCTGTTGGTGATGTTTGCAAGTCAGCAGGCGTAGTTATAATTCTTGAAGGCTCTTGCCTTGTAGGAAAGCTTGAAACAGATGTCGATGAATGGTCTCTAGGTCTGGATGTCATAACGCTGGATTGAAGGAATGTTGACGGTGTGACTGACTGTTCTGCAGAGGAAAATAAGAATCCAGAAGACGATGCTTTGATGCTAGTAATCTCCGCTGAAGAATATAGTGTTACGGATCTGTCAGCAGTTTTCACAGAGGCAGCAGACGTTGTCAGAGTTCTTGTAAGTTTTTTAGATGACTCAGAAGGTAAAAATGAGATGGTGAGGTCAACACTAGATTTTGGTGTTGCTGAAGACAATGAACCACCTGAAGTCCTCGTCATATCTGACCTTGATTGGTCTGAATATCTCCTGCTTCCAATTGAAGAAAAGATTGATGATGATAAATCAGTTGATGACGCTGCTGTAGATGCCAGTGCTGAACTCCTTGTAGAATATTTGGAGCTGTATAAAACAGAACGTGATAACAGTGATGATATCTGTATTGTATAACTGGAAATGGACTTCTCATTTGAAGTTCTCAATACTTTTATAGATGATGTAGCAGCTGAAGTAAGGTAAGAATTGTTCCTGCTAAAAGATTCGATGCTTTTTGTCGAAAACGGCTCTGCTACGGAGGTTCTTACATGTACATTAGACGAAGATAAACTCAGCATTGTCTGCTTCCTGATAGAAGTAGATGTAATAGATGTCTGCTGGATGATCGGTTGTGTTGCTGCAAAAGACGTCAGTCTGCTGATAAAGTTGGTCATATATTGAGAAGATGAAAGCATAACTGCACTAGAGACTGACGATGTTGCTGTGTAGTTCATACATAAACGTCCAAAATATCCAGCAGCACAGTAACATTCAAAATTATTCAATCCTAGCTCACGACATTTCCCTCCATTTTGACATGGGTTAGATAAACATTCATTGATATCAAATTGGCAAAACTGTCCTGTAAAACCAGGCAGGCAGTTACACTTTAAAGATGAAAAGCTAGACTGTGTGCATCCAGCATTATTGAGGCAAGGTGAAGGATTACAAGTGCTAATACGTGTGCAAGTTCTACTCCCTGATAAATGGCCTGGGCACTGACATGTGTATCCATATATAGACTGCTTACAGTATGAATCAGATAAGCATTTAAGCGAAGCATTGTTCCTGCAGTCTCCATAGTATGACTCACAAATACTTCCACCAAAGCCATTTTGACAATGACATTGAACCTGGCCGCCATTATTAATGCATCTACCGTTATTCAAACAAGGACAGGTTATATCTTCACAATTTGCTCCAGTATACCCGAATGCACATGCACATCTGTAGGAATAGGCAGCAGTCTCAGTACAGGTTCCGTTGTTTCTGCAGGGATTCGAAAAGCAAGGACCAAGATATACTTCACAATTCCTGCCAGTTGCATATGCCTGACATATACATTTGTATATTCGGTTTGGAAAATCATTTATGCATGTACCAGAATTCCTACAAGGATTTCCAGAGCAGTAATTTACAGGCATCTCACATCTGCTGCCAGTGAATTCAGGAATGCAATTACAAGTATAAGAGTTTATTGCCTCCACACAGGTACCATTGTTTTGACAAGGAAAGGAAGCACATTCTAAAATGTCATTGGTACAGTTCTGTCCAGTGTAGCCTGGAAGGCATTGACAAGTTGCTTTATTTGCATTTCTAATACACGTTGCACCATTCCTGCATGGATTGTCGATGTCACAAACATGAGTTTCACATTGCCTTCCAAAGTAAGCTGGTGGACAGCTGCAGTTGAACGTTTGGTAAATATAATCATTGGAACAGCTTCCTGTATTGCAAGGGTTTGGTGAGCAAAAATCTAGAAATGTCTCGCATCGTTGTCCAGTAAAGTTCCTAGGACACAGACAAGTGAATGAATTCCGCTGATTCTGGCATACTCCACCATTTCGGCAAGGTGATGATGCACATTCATTGATATCTTGGCTGCAGTTCTGTCCTGTGTACCCTCCAGTACATTGACAAGAATAACCATCCATCAATTTCAAACATGTAGCATTGTTTTGACAAGGTTTTAGGACATCACATAGATGGGACTGGCAACGGTCTCCAGTGAATCCTTTTGTACATGAACAGTTGAAAGACAAAGATTCTACAAAGTTAGTACAATTTCCATTGTTGAAGCATGGATTACTCGAACATTTATCCAAGTTTGTCTCACAGTTAGTTCCTGTGTACATGGTTGGACAGTTACATGTATATCCATTAATACCATCAATGCAAGTTCCGTTATTACAGGGATTTGAAAGGCACTCGTTGGTATTATTTTCACAATTTTGACCTTGAAATCCTGGCAAGCACTGGCATCGGTATGAATCAGGCAGCCTGATACATTCAGCACCATTAAGGCAAGGCATTTGAGAATCACAGAGATGGGTGCTACATGTGATGCCAGTGTATCCACCTCTGCAAAAACATCTGTAACCATTGATGAGGTCAGTGCAATTGAGTGAGCCTGATGAATTGCAAGGATTTGACAAACATTCGTTGATTTGAACACTGCAAATAGGTCCAGTGTAACCACTAAGACAGTTACACTTATATCCAACATTAGTTTTGCTACAAGAAGCTCCATTTTTACAAATTCCAGCATCACATAAATGAGTTTCACAATGGGTGCCAGTATATCCATTAATACAATTGCAAGAATAACCATTTACTTGATCGATACAGCTGGCATTATTCTTGCATGGAATAGATGAGCATTCGTTGATATCTGTTTCACATACTGACCCTGTATATCCAGGCAGACACTGGCAGATAAATCTGTCTGGCTGCTGCAAGCATGTTGCTCCATTTTGGCATGGATTAGTACGGCATTTAGGTATCTCACAGTGAATACCAGTGTAGCCTCCTTGACACTGGCAGGTATATTGATTGATTCCATCCACACAACTAGCATTGTTAAAACAAGGGTTAGACAGGCATTCATTGATATTGTTCTGGCATCTTACACCATCGAATCCCTTCAAGCATATGCAGTTGAATCTCCCAATTTGATCAACACATGTTGCGTTATTCTCACATGGTTGTGACTGGCATTCATTAATATCAAACTCACAATGCCTCCCACTGTATCCTTGTGGGCAAGTACAGTTGTAAAAATTAAGGAAGTCATTACAAACACCACCATTTCTACAAGGATTAGATGCACAATCATCTATATTAACAGAGCAATTGAATCCTGTCCAGCCATTTTTACATGCACAAACATACCCAGCTGTTGTATTGACATTCTCACATGTAGCTGAATTCTGACAATACTTCTTTGCACACATATCTCTATCTGTGTCACAGTATTTTCCATACCAGCCACTACTGCAATTGCAGTAATAACTACTAATCTGATCAATACATTGTCCGTTATTGCAATTAGCATTCAACCTGACACAGTCATCTATATTCACAGAACAATTTTTTCCAGTATATCCATTAGCACATGTACAAGTGTAGTCTAATTTGGTGAAAAGATCAGTACAAGTGGCACCATTTTTGCATGGAAGGCTTTCACAAGCATTGATGTTGTTTTCGCATCTTGTCCCATTCCAACCAATGTCGCAGATGCAAGAGTATGAGTTGAACTGATTGATACAAGTAGCCCCATTTAGACATGGACTAGAATTACATTCATTAACATCCAGGGTACAGTTTCTTCCTGTCCATCCAGGTTTACAGTTACAAGTATAATTTGAGAGATAGTCATCTGATCTAATACATGTCCCATTGTTCTTACACGGCTTGAAACTGCATTTATTGAGAACTTCTTGACAGTTTTTCCCACGATAACCAGCAGGGCATACACATTCGTATGCACCATATAGATTAACACAGAGCCCACCATTCAGACAAGGTTGAGAGGCACATCTATCTAAGAACTGTTCACATCTTCTTCCTGTGTATTCTGAGAGACAGACACAAGAGTAATTACCTGGACCATCTACACATCTGCTTGTTCCTTGCACAGAGCATGGATTACTTGCACATTCATTGACATCAATGCCACAGTTTGAGCCATTAAATCCTTGTGGACACTGACAATGAAATCCCCCAACAAGATCAATGCAGACACCTTTATTCAAGCAAGGATTAGGCAAACAGTTATCATAAAGATCAACTTCACAAAATCTTCCAGTTGTATTCAGAGGACAATCACAATAAAAGCTTCCTGGTGTGTTGACACAAGAACCGCCATTCTTGCAATTTATAATGCCACATTCATTCATATCTTCACTGCAGTATCTTCCAGTCCAATTTCCTTTGCATTTGCACTCAAATCCATTTACCTTATCAATGCATGTTGAATTATTGCTGCAGTTATGACTCAAACAATCATTTATATTAATCTCACAATTTCTTCCTGTAAACCCTGCTTTACAATTGCATGTATAATTGCCTTGTAAAACCTGATTCAAGCATGTCCCATTGTTTAAGCAAGGTCCAGAGCTGCAATAATCAATCTTTGCTTCACATATTTTCCCAGTATAAAATGGCGTACAAGCACAAGTAAAATTGTCACCATGTCCAGCAATTACATCTGAGCAGTTTCCTGAATTCAAGCATGGGTTTATTACACAGGCATTATACTCTGAGCAATATCTTCCATTATACCCTTCACAGCATTGACACATTGCAAGAGAATCATTATTGTTTGCAATACATTTCCCTTTGCTGTTACATACAGACCTCAGATTCTCAGCTACTGCACAATCTTGCCTTTTAACTGTTACTTTAATTCTCAATCCAAGATTACAAGCCAATAAATTATTAGCTACACCAGCAAAATAGTGAGTTCCAGGCCCAAATAATGTAGAATTGAAGTACATAAAAGAATTTTGTGTTATATTGCCTAAGAGGCTTTGATTGTCTGTGATACTATTGCAAGTTCTAAACTGATTTGAGGTGACATTATACATTTGCCAATAAAGGCTTTGTGAGTTAGCGATACTTTGGTCGAGCCTAAATGCAACAGTTTGGCCAAGAATTACATTGAAAGGCTTTTGCTGTACTGGGACTCTTTCAGTTGATGTTCCACCATAGCAGTCTTTGTATCGGTGACAAACGAATGCTTCACTAATTCCTAATGTTATTTCACTCACTCCAACTTTGGGCAGACATGCAGATAGTCTTGTGTCAATGCATGTTAGATTACACAAAGGTTGTGTGGTTATTGTTGATATGGTCTGCATATATACTGGTTTTATACTGAAGGCACATATTATGCTCAAAAATAGCAAGATTTTTTTAGCTTTTGTTGACATCAATTTCCTTTCAAAGTTTGAATTCCTTTTTATTGAAAAGCCTTCTATATAACTATTAAATTCTCTCACAGTCAAGAATGCAGCAATTTTTGAGAATAAAAACGGATCACCATCCATTTCTGCAACTTTGTTTGATTAAAATCACAAATTACTCACCAAGTCTTCTAGGCCAAATTCCACCTCTAAAGATACACCAAGCAAAAGTCAAGTTAAAAAGGTATCTTTAGGCCATCTTCAACGCCAATGTCTTCTTTTATTCTTATCGATCATTTGACCTTATAGATTGAACAAATGAATTGCTAAAGAATAATGTACATTAATTTATTAATCAATAAAAACCTGCTCCGAAGCTGCGGTAAGAAAACATCTATGACAGCCACCATTTTGAACACAGCAAACGGGGCAAAAGCGAAGGCGGTAAATAATAAACAATAGATTTTTTTGAATAAGCCAATCAGATCGTCTTATTTGGGTCATCATATGGGTTTCGTTTCTATAGCAATTGCTGAAACAATGAGTCATTCGTCATGCAATGTTTACAAGAGGGGTTCTGGAATTTCGACTTCTGTCACTCATACACGAAATTCCCTCGAGATAAATACAAAATCTCCAAAAATTAGTTTGTAACTTGGCATCAAATTATCTGCCTTTATGCTGAATATGAGCATTACTTGCTATTTCACAGGTTCCTTTTGAAATTGATGAAGTCATGAGATCAACAACAGCCTGAGGGAGTGTAAATATTTAATTAGCAGTGTGCATGTACGTACCTGCTTACATGTAATACCAATTTAATTTAGCGAAATTTTGTCCTCTGCTGTCTTTCCCTGTCCTGCTTTTTTATTGTATTCCAATTGGTATTATCATTTCGGAAAACAGCTGACACAATTCAAATTTTCGAAATCCCCAGCTGTCGAGAATTCGATGCGAAAATCGTATACACGCTTGTTTTTATATGGAACCAGTTTATAAGGAACCTACATGTAGAAGGCCCGAACATTTACAGAACTACTAAAGTCAAAATCACTAAAGAACTTTTCATTGTTGTATATTTTTATCACTGCAAACAATCGATAATTAGAAAATCCAAAAACTTAGTCTACAGTACATATAATAGTCTCAGTCTTAGGTACAAAGTTTGTACAAACTTAGTTTTACAAAGTTTCACTGTCCTAGCGCTTTTGTTCCTTTGTTATTTTTAAGAGCACTTAAAAAAGTGTAGGTAGGTTGTTCTCCAAGGGGAACAGACACATGGCAAAGGACTACAATGCCTGCCAAAAGTGCTTGGAACACCCCCCTAATTTCACCAGAATATGACTCCTCTTATTTTTCTTGATGGGAGGCACAAAAAATCAGCCCCTTCCCCCCAAAAACAATGTTGTTCTGTTGGTGTACAGTGGGAGGTTTCATAAGAGTTATTGCGTGCTGTCGTGGGGTATTCCAAACCACAGGAAATCAACATTGTTTGAGGAGGGAGGGGTTTCTAATGCTGCCAGTGGAGTGAAAATAGTCCAAGTGTTCCAAGACTTTTGGCAGGCATTGTAGCCAAGAACCCAAAAATTGTGCAACAAGACGCATGCGACCCCGCATAATGCATGCATCATAGTTAATGTTTGTATTATCAATCTTCATACTTCAAAAGCGAAAAGAAGTACAGCACTAAATCCCGACTTTTAGCCGTCTTTTGAGCTTACGCCCGTCTACGTCATAAAATACATTTCAGTTCTTTAGCCACCCTCCCAATCTGAGATTCCTTCCGACGGGCTTGTAGTTTGACCACAAGAAGCTCTAGTGCCACTAGACAAGGGGTAGCGTTAGTTAAGACAAGTACATAGGCCTATTAATTCGATCTTACTAGACGCGACGTTTCACTTCAAACAGAGCATATATAAAAGTATATTCAGAGTGATATGAATTTTCGAGGCTTGCATTTTTGACAATGTTTTCTTCATCTTTTACTACCTCCCATACACGGAGGGGAAACTGGAACTTTGTGCCCTGTTTCTTCCCATTGCTGCGGTGTTTTTGCCTATAATAAAAAAAAGTTGTGATTTTTTACATGATTTAACTAATTTTAAGTCTACAAGTTTCTCGATAAAGAACCTCTGATCCGAGTTGAGGCTGGAGCTTCTTATTTTGAAAAATTAAGCAGGCTGGAATTCCTTGATTTTTTAAGAACATGAGACTGAAAGTTCCTAAACCAGTTTCTTGTCTTAAAATATGTTTGAACACTAACTTCTATAACAAATTCAGTAAAATTTGTTTTGTTTTCTAACTTTGAATATAAACGGGCTTTTTGGGGGAGGTGCGATGGGAAATATGCTGTCACACTGTATATGCTAGCTAACTGCACAAACCGTCTTGTTCTTGAAAAGATTGACTCATCCAAGGCCTCGAGAATTCATTAAAGTTTCTCAATTCTTGGGAATTTTCAGCGTCGAGTTCCTAATAAAGGGGTTCCTTATAAGGAAAACGTATTATCTAATAGCTAGGCCTTGCAAAAATAAAATGATTACAGGCTGATAGCGATAGTAGTTTAAGAATGACTTAAAACATCTTCATTACATCTTCGTTACATAAAATTACAGAGAGGGTAAAGAAGCTTTCGCCCTTCAACCCACATGATTTCTGGGCAAGACAGTATTGGGTATGTTATGCAGTGGTTGATGTGCTGCGAAATGGAGGTACATCATCAGTACAACGGAAGGATACCGCAAGTAAAGCGGTGGATATTCAGGACATCGGAGGAATACCATACGGTTAGCTAGCGTGGAAGAGATACCTACAGCCACTGGGGGATTTTTACAGACGGTCAACGATCAAATATTCGATGACATTCTCAACGTTGTTTTTTCTTCAGCTCAACCAATCAAAGACCTGCGTCGGGTACACTGCACTATAACTGACGTTCCGTCAAACTCTTGTGTCTGAAAAGTTTGCCTGAAAAATGTGTTGTACACCACGTCGACCGCAGAAACTTGTACCCTAACGACAAACGAAACAGATCTTCGCTCTCAACTGCCATTATGCAATTTAGGTAGGTAGTATGAAACTGTAGCTAACAAAATATCCCAATAACAAAGATAACTCAAAAAACTAAAACAAAGAGCAATTCATACTTGAATTGATAAAGCATGTACCCCAGTCTCCATTTCATGCTTGAGTGCTTCGTTAACCAAACGATGACGCTATGAAACAAAGTTTAAAATGCGTTAAGCCTAAAAGCCTTAGTCACATTACAGCAACATTACCTACATATAGCATATGAGCTAAAGTCAACAATTTGGTTCCAGATACTCGATAGGGAACACACATTTATTTCGCAAACTTGTTATTCAGTCATCTAAAAAAGCGAAATTACACGATGGATGTGTCAAGAACATAGCCTTTTCACCATTGTCATCATTAGCAAATCATCATCATGATCATCATCATCATCATGATCATCATCATCATCATCATAATCATCATCATTGTCATCGTCATCTTCAGCCTTATCATCATCATCATCATCATAATCATCATCATCATCATCATTACCATCACCATCATCATTATTGTCATCTTCATCATCATCATCATCAAAATCATCATCATCATTATCATCATCATCATCATCATCATCATCATCATCATCATCATCATCATTACCATCACCATCATCATTATTATCATCTTTATCATCATCATCATCATCAAAATCATCATCATCATTATCATCATCATCATCATCATCATCATCATCATCATCATCATCATCATCATCATCATCATCATCATCATCATCATCATCATCAACATCATCATCATCATCATCATCATCTCAAATTTGGCCACAAATGGCATATACCTAGGCATTTTCCTCAGCCTGGGTAGTTAGAAAAAAATATAACTTCATAGCTATCATGTGTCAGCCGATATCCATTTACATCTACGCTACCTGAATCAGACTTTTACCAGAAAATTCTTCTGAAACAACGACAACTTTGAAATGTGTCTCAGAACCTAAAAAGAGAAGCTTAAAGGTTGGTTGATGTCTCCATTAGTTAACCAATACTACTGAGATACTTGCGACTGGTGCTAATTACACCATTTAACCTTCACATTATGGTTGATTTGGTGTATGCCTATATTGGCTTATCAATATGAACAATAAGAATTGGTAGGAGCTAAGGTTTTACCTTTGGGAACATTGTGGTTGTTGCTTTCGTTTATCACATTAAGATACTGTGGCTGCAAAATTCAAAATAAATAATAGTTAGTGCAAAGTCAGAAGACTATTGTCTTGGACATAGATTTTAGGACACAAAAATGATTGGGGTAAACACTATTGAGCAACTCCATAAATAGATAACTTATCGATGCATTGAATTATAAAACAAGGATGTTAGCCCAGAAGACTAAAAGTGTCATAATTTCTGTTTACACCACATGTAACCACATCAAGAACATATAAAGATCGCAAATGTCAATCATATGTCACAGTGAATCAGTTCCATCCAGTAGGTAGTGAAAACTATTTTAAATTGTATACATAACGACGCTCCTGTATTGTGTAGCAAGTTATATTTTGATTGATTGATTGAGTAGTAGAACACCCTGTGTGAGAATTCCAACAAACCCCCTCTACAAAGTACTATCATTAGCTTACCTTAAAGATTTGGGTTAATTTTCTTGTTATATTCTGAGAGACAAGTCCAGCAGCCATTATCTGACTTTATAAACCTGTTGCAATATATAAAAATTGGATAAATTTACTTTGCTTCAAATTTAACTTGAAAGAGTCATACCTGGGGGTAACAGCTATGATCAATGTACTGGCGAACTGGCTCTTTTGAAAGCATACCGGCCAATATTGGTGACAATGTACTGGAGTACCGGTTTTCATGCATGTGCATGGTATGGCTTCGATTTTTCAAGCGTACAATGTACCAGGTTGCATTTGTACTGTACCAGGTTGATTTTTAGCCTGCTGTACCGTGTACCGGGTGCTTTGTACAGGCATACCAGGAAGCTGTCACTCCCCATTCATACCATAATATTTAGAGAATTTCACTGGCACTGCCAAAATCCCACCCAAATGGGTGGCTTATACCTTTACCCAAGTTATATCAATTACCTCCCAGGGGTTGGATTTCCTCGCATCTAAGGGAGGGAAGAGAAAGAGGTTGGGGGGTTTGAGCCCCACCTACATTAGCGTCACAGCCAAGGTTGGGGTCTTGATTGGTTTACCCCCTACTTGAAATCCTAGTGACTGGCGCTAAATAGGCTACACCATTTCATCTTCAACTTGAAAATAAAGGCTTCTGATTGGTCAATATGAGAAACTTGCTATTGTTCTGTAAATTTGTCTATTTAGCCCCTCTGTTTCTGTTTTGCTTTCAGGTTTTGCCCTGAAAATCGTTTTAAAAAGGAAAAAAATTCGTGTTAGACAAATAAAATAGCTTTATTTCATTTCACCTGAACCCGTGTGAGGAGATGTGAGATTCATTCAGCTTGCTGCGACTAGGCCAATTTGCACTAATGGTTGTTGTGGTGAGCCAAATTTGACGACCCAGGTTTTTGCTTGAGTTGTACTGAATTGAATGACAGTTCTAAGCTCCTGATTGGCTAATAGTAATCCAATCGGGGAAAGGAAAGAATCTGATTGGCTAATAAGCTGTCTTTTGTTATTCGAATCGAGGTCACTTCTCACCACAAACAACACACCTGTCCTGCCTTCCATCCTTCTCTCCCTCTCCTTGTCCTTCTTGTTCAGGTCAAATCAATTTTAGAAGCATCTAGTGGAGTGAGAACTGCAGAATCGCAATGTCAGGAAGAGCAGCTGCTAAGCGTCCAAAACAAAGATCAAAATCTTCAAGAGCAGGAATCACTTTTCCAGTTGGGAGAGTCTGCCGATATCTTAGAAAATGCACCCATCATTACAGGATTGCAGTAGGCGCGCCAATTTACCAAGCCGCTGTCATGGAGTACTTGAGTGCTGAGATCCTTGAGCTGGCGGGAAATGCAGCAAGAGACAACAAAAAGACAAGAATTACACCAAGACATATTCTTCTTGCAATTGCAAATGATGTAGAATTGCACAAGGTATGTATAAAATATTTCATTGATACTAAAAGTAAACAATCATTGCAGGTCTCATGGTCAGCCATGTCGCTGTTTTGAAACATGGTGGCTTTTGTTTCCAAATTCTTTGACCCCTTCTCTGATAAGCGCTGATTGTTTGAAACTGGCGCGAGATTTTGCAGACGTTGGCAAGGCAAGAAAATGACAGATTGATCCTGATTTTTGCTTGAAAAATTTAGTTGTTCTAAATTTTTGGAAATACAAGTCTTTTTTTTTTGAAAATTTTGGAAAGACAAAATGAGTTAAAAAAATTTACCACCCCTCAGGAGATAGCCTTTTGGGGACAGTGCAAAATCAGTCTTGAGTCTGGTGAATGAACAGTGATTATGAAAACAGAATTCTGTGAGCATAGCACTTGATATTGTTTTCCAAACAAAAGGAGTATTGTTTTGTATTGTTTGACCAAACTAACAATGGCCACACTGCAGAGCAGGGCATTCACACAAATGAGTTTTTCAATAGAACAATTGGCTAACAATAGGATAGGATAATAGAAAGTGCTCTTGCAGACTCAGATACACGTTTTTTTATAAGAAACCTGGCTTGTGGTCTAGTTTCAAAAGTTTCTTAATTTTTGGCCCAATTTAAGTTCTAAAGTTTCTTGACAGTTTCTTAATTTAATGGAAAAAATTGCAGTAAAAACAACAAAAAAACGTGAATATAGCAAGAAAATTATTAATATTATTGTATTACAAAGAATTAGCCATGCTGGGTGTGAGAAATCACACGGAAATGCTTGAGAATTGATTACTACGTCCACAAACGTGAAATCAGTATGTTGGAAAACTGACACAAAAATTTCTTAAGTTTCTTAACTCCTTCCTCCTAGTTCTAAAAGTTTCTTAACTTTTGGGGTGTCTAGTTCTAGGTTTCTTATAAACCGGTTTCTTATAAAAAGATGTGTACTCATTGAAAACTACATGCTCTGCAAATCAAATAGGTAGGCAGATGGCAAAATTTATTTCCACAAAAGCACCATGCAAGGTTTTTTAATCTTGTAGGGTTCACTTTAAAAACTTTAAAAATGGGGGTCACTTTGTTAGTGGCAGTACAAACTTGAAAGCTTCTGAGAAGGCAGTTTTCATATCCAGAAAGTAAACTACATTGGATGCATCCAGTGAGCCGGTCTGGATTTGTGGCAGCAATGCACCCATCGCAAAATAAGATATATGCTGAGTAAATATATTCGGTCTTATCAAGGCTGTTTCTGACACCGTATTGGACATGATAGTCACCACTTATCATGACAAGCCTTTGATATTTAGTAGGGCAACGTTTCGGGAGAGATCCGTCTCCCTGGCCCCATGATGGGAGACAGATGGTCCAGAAACATTGCCCTACTAAATTTCAAAGGCTTGTCATGATAAGTGGTAGCTATCATGTCTAATTAGATATATGCTGTTTGACATGTTATCTTAAAACTTTGTCCTAAATCATAATGTGTCCTAAAAATTTGAAAAACAAAGAAAATTAGAAATAAACATACAAACATGTCATTTAAGATGAAATTAGTAGTGGAAGAGCACTTGAGCTCATTTCCTGGCATTAGGGAGGTGCACTTGGCATATAATAGTGCCCTTGATCCTCATAAACTGCTCATTGTGCACCCAAGAACTTCTCCAAACCTCCAGTGAAATCCAGACTAGTGGAAGAGCACTTGAACTTGTTTCCTGACATTAGGAAGGTGCACTTGGCATCAAATAGTGCACTTGATCCTCGAAAATTGATCATTATGAACCCAAGATCTTCTCCAAACCTGCAGCGAAATCCAGACTGGGTGCTCTAGGCTTTGTGGGAGATTAAATATTAAGGCTTTTTAATTTTTCTTATTCTTATTTTAGTTGCTTCAAGGTGTTACAATCCCATCTGGGGGTGTCATACCACATGTTCATCCTGAATTATTGAGAAAGAGAAAAGGTGGAAAACTTCTCCCTTTTCCTGAGCCAAAGGCAAAAGTTTCCAAAGGTCAGAAGAGTCCTTCAAAACAAGCCAAAGCAAGCAAAAGTCCAACAAAAAGCACTCCAACAAAAAGCACTCCCAAAAAGGTAACTTTTGCTTCATTTGTTTGTATGCTGAAACATAACTGTCTTTGCCAAAGCAATTGTTGTCAAGATTAAGCAATGCCAGTTCTGTGTAGACAGAAAGAGTTCGTTTTCTCACTTGAACTCTTCAAATAATTGTATTGGTCTTCCCGCTGTATCCGACCAGCTGATTGGTGTTTAAAGCACAATGCCAATTCAGCTTTTGTTCTTTCTTGGTTGGTGCATTTCGAGCTGCATCTGGGTATAAATTTTGCCTTAATCTATTGTTTCGGTCTGTTTTTGACGTTCATATTCTGAGGAGTGTCAGAGGAAAAAAGCTTTTAAGTATGCCCCAGACTGATTCCGCTGTTCATTGCAATTTTGAAGTTTTGTGCAACTCAAAGACTATTCAATGGCATTTGGAAGCATGATATAGTTGTTCGGGCCTTTTTTTGAGATTTTGGTAACCAACGTAACAGTTATGTCTAGGGCCCAAACTCTAATTAGACAGGGTTTTTTCCGCAACAATCTAGCAAAGAGGGTAACCTAGGGTTTTTTAATTGAAATCTACTAAAAAAAGATCGGAGAACACAAATCCAAGATGGGCCCTCAAAAATTTTCGCCGGAAATACCCTTAATTAACGCCTAATTATGCCTAATTAAGTCAATTAAAAAAGTTCCACTTTTTCAAATCTAATTAATGCAATATGTAGATCTTGAAACGCTGAGTAAAATTGTCTTTGACTGTATTTCAATACAACCTACCAGTTTCGAGAAAAACTCGTTTGAAATAATGATGACGTCATCGTCCTAAGGCTCAGTATGGGCTTTTATCAACTCGCGTAACTTCACAAATAGGGGTCGAATCGTCAAAAAACCGCTTACAATGCGATACGTGTATGTATGACAGCATAATAAGCATAATAAGCCCCACAGCAAGTTTTGAAAAACGAAGAAAGGGGGTTCACTGCATAAACAATAGGAATCCCATTATGAATACTGTATAACAAATTTGACCTCTCGCCATTTCAAGCAGGTTTGATATTAAAACTTCAAATCTCGAACATGAGTAGTCCTTCACAACGCCTTTTGGCTCATGGATGACTGGGCATTGTTTTGGTACCATTATGACGTCATTTGCCCCTATGACGTCATCGGACCCTTTTATGATGTCACAACCACACCCAATAATCATCATTCTGCTGTCTTAGCGTACATTTATCGCATAATTAGTGGTTTTGTGACTATCGCTTTTAACCTATAAAGTTATACAAGCTGAAATGTAGAATCCAGGTCTGTAATGATCATAATGGTGATGACGTCATCATAATTTCAAACGAGTTTTTCTCGAAATTGGTAGGTCGTATTGAAATACAGTCAAAGACAATTTTACTCAGCATTTCAAGGTCTACATATTGCAGTAATCAGATTTGAAAAAGTGCGACTTTTTTGATTGACTTCATTAGGCCTAATTAGGCATTAATTAAGGCTACTTCCGGTGAAAATTTTTGAAGGCCCATCTTGGATTCGTGTTCTCCGACCTTTTTTTAGTAGATTTCATTGAAAAAACCCAAGGTTACCCTCTTTGCTAGATTGTTGCGGAAAAAACCCTGTCTAAATCCATACAGTCCAGGAAGATGTACAATGACAATACAAAAAATTTTTTAAACTGTAAGAAACAGCAGAAACGTCTTAGAAGCTTTGGGTAAAAAAATGTTTACTTGCGAAGAATTGCCTTAAAGACCTTACAGCTTCCGTTGTTTATTTAACAATATAATTCACCCTTACCCCCCTCCCCCTTAACGGCCATCTGCCTAATTTTCCAACTGACTTAGGCCTAGAATGGAGTGTGTTTTATCGCCTAAAGGGGTGACATTGCCAAGTTATTGGAGAATTTAAAACTTTTTCCATAAGGATTTTTTACATTTTCTTAATGGCCTAGGGTAAAACCCCCTCCTCCATGAGGCCCGTTGCCATCAAAAATACAAATGACAAAGTTAATGGCCCTTAACTTTATTCAGGAACTTGAAATAGGGCTACAGACTACTTAAAGCCTCTTAAACCCTTAATCCTTATTTTAAGCAGTTATTGAATTTTAAGAATTGTCAAAGAAAAAGAATAAGATATTTGGAGCCAAGCCTTGCAAAAAACAATTTTCTTTATAACTTAATTATTTGCCTTTTAGGCAGCTGCTGGTGGAAAGAAGAAGAAAGGAAGTAAGAAAGCCGCAAGTGGTGATGCAAGTACAGCAATTACAACGCTTTCAGAAAAGACACTCTTTTTGGGCCAAAAGGTAAATTGCACCATGAATTTTCAAAAAATTTTTGTTAACACTGCTTATCTAGACTTCCATATGGCATCAAATGATCACCATATTTCTTTGGTTGTAAGCTGACCATGTTTAAAAGTGGCCTTTGAATATAACTGACGACAGAAAGAGTTCGTTTTCTCACTTGGACTCTTCAAATAATTCTATTGGTCTTCCCATTGTATCCCACCAGCTTATTTGTGTTTAAAGCACAATGCCAATTCAGCTTTTTGTTCTTTCTGATTGGTGCATTTCGAGCTGCATATGGGTATAAATTCCACCTTAGTCTATTGTTTCGGTCTGTTTCTGACGTTCATACTCTGAGGAGTGTCAGACGAAAAAAGCTTTTTTTAAGTATGCCCTAAAACGATTCCGCTGTTCATCGCAATATATAGTCTTCCTGTGTAGCCATCCTATATCGCCAGACAATTATAAGCCGTACCCACCAAACCCTTAACTGAATGCAGAGATACTTAATTTGAAAAGAAGATCATCCTAAAGGCCTGACTAAACTCATAGACATGTCCTGTGCGACATCGTTGTCCCCTCAGTTTCTCCCAGTTTAACCACCTTGGAAACTTTGTGGTGCATGACAAAATTTGTAGCAAGAGACATGCAAATGTTTTTGGAGAAAATAGAAACATTTTTTGCTCCACAACATGCAAATGATTAAGGGGACATGTTGCTTGCTTGTCACTTACATGTTTAGCCTCCCTGGGAGACTCATCAAGTACTGTATCAAGTGCGACTTTTCGCCTAGTTTAGCCATGGCTTAAGTAGGGTAAGATTTCGTAAAACATGGAAAGACCTAGCTTTACTATATTTGATAGTTCAAATCAATAGGTTTGTTTTGATCTTTACTGCTTCAATTTTTTATATTATGGCATGATGCCTTTGATAAAATGAAGTTTGCCATCCTTGTTTATATGCCACCCTTGATTTTAAGTCACAAGAAAACATATGTGCTGAAAAACTAATGCAAACTGCAGCTTCGAATTAAAGAAATACAGTACTTGAATATTAGCTGGCTTTGTTACAAGGCATAAAGTTTCTACTGGATACAAATTCAATGTGAGATTCATCTGTAGTAATATTTAATCTTTCTGTTTAGATGATGGTCGTGCAAGGTGATTTGGCCAATTTTGAAGTTGATGCAATTGTCCATCCAACCAATGCTTCTTTCAACCTCAGTGGTGAAGTTGGCACAGCTCTCCAAAATGCAGGAGGGGAGGAATTTGTGAAAGAAGTTCAAGAGCTTCATAAATCTCATGGGGATTTGGAACTTTCTGGAGGTATATTTTTTATTTCTTCTTTATCATTGAAAAAGGGGGACTTTTTCAATTAGGGGGCTTTTTCAATGTCAACTTTTTCAACAGGGGGGTTTATTTGATATGCAGAATATGTTTTGCATTCTTCGTCGTTTGAAGCCTGCAATCTCACAAGCACACCTGCATGCACACCCACATTGCCTCAGGCTTTTTCATAAGCAAAATGATGCATGAGTGATAAATGGTTCACACAAATCTTTTGGCGTGCGCAAAACACCAGAGATCAATATAAACTGATTTTTTTAAAACTAATACGCAAGATCGTTACTTGATAATAATGTTACTTGCTAACTTTGTGTGTTCACTGAAAGTATCAAAGGGCCAGACAAAAGGATGAATATGGAATGAGAAAGTCATTCCAGGTAAGATTAGGATCAAAGCATCGATTTTGCCCAGGCAACACAAGTACTTAAGTACTATCATTCCATAATTCAGTACTATCATTCCATAATTAAGCACTATCATTCCATAATTCAGTACTATCATTCCATAATTAAGTACTATCATTCCGTAATTAAGTACCACCACTCCATAAAGTTTCAGCTTAAATCTTATTATAATTGACCTACATTTGAAACTATTTATTTGGAGATCGGAATCAGTAAAAGTCTCAATGTAACGTAAAGTAAACAAAATTTTATTTGCCTTTCCCAGAAGCGGGAACCATTAAAGACTAATTAATAACATGACACAACCACACAAATACAGAAGACATGGTAATATCAGTATGAATAAATACCATCACAATGATGTTGCATTCTGTGAAGGCAATATTAGCATAAAAACATTATTTTGCGTGTGTGATAAAAGACACAATAATTGCCTTCTGGTAAAGAGCTAATAAGTGCCTCAAGACTGTAATACACGATTCCACTAAAGATGGCAGACTTCGTGAAACACAAGGAATGTTGGGAAAAAGTTCCATAGTTCTGGTAGATAGCGGCAGCAACAGGTTTCATGGCCGACAGTGCTGAAATACAGATTCAAAAACTTGAAAACTGCACTTACCACTGTTGGCCACGGAACCTGTTGCTGCCACTATCTACCGGAACTATGGAACTTTTTCCCAACATTCCTTGCATTTTAAGAAGACGGCCATATGTAGCAGAATTGTGTATTCCCTTCTAATACTAACAGGACTCCATTTATGTTATTTATACTGAATATCTCTCTTTCTAGCTGTAATATCTGAGGCACCTAACCTTTCTGCCAAACATGTTATTCATTGCCACAGTCCAGTATGGGGAAAAGGAAATCCAGTGGAAGAATTAGAGAAGACTGTCCGTAATGCTTTGACTCTTGCTGATGAAAAGAATTTGGAAACTATTGCATTGCCGTCAATTGGAAGTGGAAAGTAAGTGCAGTATCTATAATCTTTCTTTATTCAATTTTGCATTTTGCTGTAAAGAAGTACTAATACCTGCATAGCAGAAGTCTAACTGGAAAAACCTACTTTGGTATATGTTAGTTTGTCCCTGGAGCAACAAACAAAAGACGTTATTAGGTAATTATGCTGTGTTAGTTGTCTACAGGAGTCATTATGCTTGTCAAAATTATGCTTGTCAAGTTGTCTGCAGGAGTCATGTTGACATTTGTCAATTATCTCTACAACAAATCCGCAAATTGTAAAATTCCTTCGCAATCACCCAAGGCATGCAAAGAGCAATGTCAAATTAAATTTCTTGTTGAACCATGCAGTTTGAAGTTTACATTCATAAGTTGTCAGTCATTTGAATTCAATGACACAACTCAACTCTACAACTCAACTCTACATCAAATGCACTGGTTCAAATGTTACCATTCCGAAAATTGTAAAATTCCTTTTCAATCACCCGAGACATGCAAAGAGCTATGTCAAATTAAATTTTCTTGTGGAACCATGCAGTTTGAAGTTGTCATTCATAAGTTTGCAGTCATTTGAATTCAATGACACAGCTCAACTCTACAACTCAACTCTACAACAAATGCGCTGGTTCAAATATTACCATTCCGAAAATTGTAAAATTCCTTTTCAATCACCCAAGACATGCAAAGAGCTATGTCAAATTAAATTTGCTTGTGGAACCTGCAGTTTGAAGTTGTCATTCATAAGTTTGCAGTCATTTGAATTCAATGACACAACTCAACTCTACAACTCAACTCTACATCAAATGCACTGGTTCAAATGTTACCATTCCGAAAATTGTAAAATTCCTTTGCAGTCACCCAAGACATGCAAAGAGCCATGTCAAATTAAGTTTTCTCGTGGAACCATGCAGTTTGAAGTTGTCATTCATAAGTTTGCAGTCATTTGAATTCAATGACACAGCTCAACTCTACAACTCAACTCTACATCAAATGCACTGATTCAAATGTTACCATTCCGAAAATTGTAAAATTCCTTTGCAATCACCCAAGACATGCAAAGAGCCATGTCAAATTAAGTTTTCTCGTGGAACCATGCAGTTTGAAGTTGTCATTCTTAGGTTGTCAGTCATTTGAATTCAATGGCACAACTCAACTCTACAACAAATGCGCTGGTTCAAATATTACCATTCCGAAAATTGTAAAATTCCTTTTCAATCACCCAAGACATGCAAAGAGCTATGTCAAATTAAATTTGCTTGTGGAACCTGCAGTTTGAAGTTGTCATTCTTAGGTTGTCAGTCATTTGAATTCAATGGCACAAGTCAACGATTTCTCGTTGTTTTCTGACTTGTCCTTGCTTATAATTGACAAATTAATCCCACCATAGTGGACTGGCTCACTGGAAATAATTCATATAGGTAATTTTCATGACAAAAGGGTGAGACTTCACAGACACCGCAATGAAATCTCACCTAAGGGTGATAATATACCCACCTCTCATATAAGCTCTATCGTATTATCGGTACAAAAATCATTTTGTCGACGAGATCTGACTTCAGTAAGCTATCCCATCTTACTTTGCTGGGCTATCCCACGTCAGTTGGCTATCCCACCTCCTAAGAACAAGCCCTTATTCATTTTCTTCGTCTCAATTAATCTTATTTGTCTTTTCAGCAACAATTTCCCAAAGCAGACTGCAGCTCAGTCCATTTTGAAAGCGATTTCAAATTACTTTGTCACCGCCATGGCTTCATCATTACGTGAGATCTACTTCGTCTTGTACGACATGGACAGCATTGGTGTCTACACTGTTGAGCTTGCAAAGCTTGAGTAGATAGAAACAAACACTTGAAAAACACTTTAGACTTGTCTTGCATCGTTGGATTATTGCAAATGTATAGTAGGATGCTTTCTGGGTTATTTGGACAATAGAGTACAGGCTTTGGACAGTTTTGGACGTTTTTGGACTATAAGATGGTTGATCCTTCCATCTCTGTAGGTATATCTTATTACTTGAAAATAAATTGCTAAAGTATTTAGAGGCATTGGGTCAATGTTCAAGTGGCTTGAGCAACTTTAGCTTGATGCCTGACAGGTTTCAGCCAATCAAATAACGCTATTCAAAAAGGTTTGAGAGAACGAATTGTTCTCTATTAAAATGGCCACTTGCACTGACACAATGTCTTTAAGCTGCACTTGTAGAAAATGGTCGTACTTGAATTCGACATACAGTTAGTCCCTACTCTCACGAAACAATATATTTGGATGAAACATTGTATTAGACATGATAGTCACCACTTATCATGACAAGCCTTTGATATTTAGTTGGGCAACGTTTCGGGAGAGATCCGTCTCCCATCATCGGGCGAGACGGATCTCTCCCGAAACGTTGCCCAACTAAATATCAAAGGCTTGTCATGATAAGTGGTGACTATCATGTCTAATACAGTGTCAGAAACAGCCTTGATAAGTCCGAATATATTTACTCTGGATGAAACATATTGTTTAAAAACAATAAACTATTGTTTTCCCTATTATTTTCTGAGATTTTATTGGCTTCAGTTTCCTATATGTCTGTTTCTTAAAAGTGGAGACCCAATGTTTGGGTATCACGACCTAAAATAATTTTCTACAACCTTTTAGATCTTTTCATTCGGTCACGTGGACTTTTTTACCTACGATGGAAGATAGTTATGTTTTCAAACGTTGCAGCTTGTTGTTAACACCAATTGTTGAAAATCGTTGTATAATAGCTTTGGTAACCATCCCTTGATCAATAGTTTTCCTTATTAGCTGTCAGGGTATGAAGGCTATTGGCGTGCTGTTTTTAGACATATTTATAGTATGCTTTAAGTTGTTTTGTTTGGTTTGTGTATCTAAGCCTGGCTTGCCTATGGTTGCAGAGTGATGTAAAGAGCTCAGTCCGACAGTCCCACAGGTCGTCCAGCTGAATAAAATTTTCGATGTAACGGAACGAAAGGATGTAAAAATAGTTGGCTAGAAACCTAAAGGAAATGCAATGTCTTAGCCTGTCTTTGATGGGTCAGAACTGATAAAAACTCCTTGACAAGTTTAGGGTGAAGGTTCCTAAAAGCTGTTGCTCTTACGGAATATGCGGTCTATGCTGTGTTTGTAATTCATTTCAACGCAACTTGAACCTTCACTTTGATTGCAGCACTGATGGGTAATCGTCTACCTCTGATACGTGGTGTCCAGTGTAGTGTTCCTGTGACACTTTGCAACACTATGTAACCACAGAATAGGGAATGTAACCATCTACTCTGTGCTGTAACCTTACGCAAGTCTGTATCAAAACCTTCCCTTGAGCTCTGTGTATGTTACCCTAGACCACTTTGAGCGAAAATCACCGTTAATTGTTCTTCTTCCGTACCTACTTCTTTTCTTTAAAATATCATATAGGATTTTATGAGTCTTTATGTGATCTTAGTGTATTATTGATGATTAAATTACTGAATAGGTTTTGTAGTTCGTTATTATATATATGTACTTTTTAACTGTCACATAAAAAGCTGGAAACAAATGTTGTCTTGCCTCTATCTTTCTCCTTGCCGGCTTATGTTTATCATAATCAAATCGTATTCATTGGCTTCTTCATTTCATATCGAATTCGTTAGCATCTTCTTGGGGTGCTAAATTTTTCAGCATCTTCATGTCATGCTGAATTCATTAGCATCTTCATTTCACATCGAATTGATTAGCATTTTCATTTACATGATGTTCTTCGGTATCTTCATTTCAAATTCGCATCTTCGTCCATTTGTATCGTCTCCACTGCATTGCATATTCATTTGAATCTTCATTGTCATGCTGAATGCATAACATCTTCATTTCAGACCGAATTCATTAGCATCTTCATTTCATACCGAAATCACTGGCATCTTCATTGTACCTCTTGTTCTTCAGCATCTTCATTTCGTGTGGTATTCATTCGTATCTTCGTGTCATGTTGAATCCATTAGCATCTTCTTTCTTCTTCATTGCATTGCGTATTCATTCTCATCCTCATTGTCATGCTGAATGCATAACATCTTCATTTCAGACCGCATTCATTAGCATCTTCATTTCATACCAAATTCACTGGCATCTTCATTGTACCTCGTGTTCTTCAGCATCTTCATTTCGAATGGTATTCATTCGCATCTTCGTGTCATGCTGAATCCATTAGCATCTTCCTCATTGCATTGCGTATTCATTTTCATCCTCATTGTCATGCTGAATGCATAACATCTTCATTTCAGACCGCATTCATTAGCATCTTCATTTCATACCAAATTCACTGGCATCTTCATTGTACCTCGTGTTCTTCAGCATCTTCATTTCGAATGGTATTCATTCGCATCTTCGTGTCATGCTGAATCCATTAGCATCTTCCTCATTGCATTGCGTATTCATTTTCATCCTCATTGTCATGCTGAATGCATAACATCTTCATTTCATACCGTATTCTTTTGCATCTTCATTTCAAATCGTATTATTCTTAGCATCTTCATTTCTAATCATATTCATTCGCATCTTCATTTCATATCGTATTCATTCCAATCTTCATTTCCTATTGATAAACATCTTTTTTCATGCCATATTCATTAGCATCTTCATTTCATACCATATTCCTCAGCATCTTCATTTCATACCATATGCATTCACATCTTCATTTAATATCGTATTCATTCGATCGTCATTTCATAATGTGTTCATTAGCATCTTCATTAAAGCACAGTATTCATTGGCATCTTAATTTCATAGACACACGGCAGTTTTCCGTTTGGTTAGTTTTTGTGTACGGAGAATGAGTATATTATTCATCCAATAACTGCTCTCGTTTTCTGTTCAGTTAACTGTCAGTCTACATACAGTAAAATAACAGAACGTCATTGAAGCAAACATGAGAAGACAACCTTTGAATTCTACATTGTTCTAGCCTGCGTGCAGACTTTACTTGGTAACTGCGGAGGAGAGGCGAAGAGTCTCTTGTAAAGTCTGCGAATCGCAGGCCGATTTCGTCTTCTGGTGGAAAACTCCCTGCGTCACAGTGACAGGCAAAATTGTGCAATCGTGCAACTCCGCAGCGCACTGCAATGTTTCAAAATGTCGGTTAGTCGCTGCACGCTTTGCTTTCTTGAAACGTCTTTGAAGTCTGATCGAAACCTTGTTGAAGGATCTGGTGCTTTTAATCCGAAGTCTGAATTAAACTGTTTGGATATTGTTATTCAAGAACCATTTGAAAAATACATTTGTCGTAAATGTGTTGATTTATTGAAGAGAAGAAAGAAGTTGAAAGATGGCCTAAACGAAGTTAATAAAGAGATTTTTGAGAAGTACAGGAATACAGCATCTATCAAGGGAACAACAACATTTAAGACACGTCTTTTAATCGATGAAGTCTCTCAGGAGAGTGTGGGGAAACGCCGAAAGAAATTGTTTGAAGATGGCCAATCTGGTGAAATAGAAGAAGCAGAAGAGGGTGGACCTGCAGCAGCAGCATCATCAATTTCTTCCCTTGTTGATGATGACGATGGCGAAAACAGCAACACCATCCAACTTCTTCCACTTTCCCAATCAACGCCTTGCGTAAATCGTAGCAAAATTAATTTGAAAAACTCTATTCAACCAAAATCAGTTTTTCCACAAAAACCACTGCAACATAATGACAGTGTACCAGTTATCATATCTGTCTACTGGCCCTCAGTAACAAAGACTCGCACTTTGTCAGATGATCTTGCTCCTCTTGGAAAGGCTTTAATCAATGGTAGTTTCAGCCAAATAGCTTCTGGAGCTTGGAAATGTCTGGGACTGAGAAAATCACTTTTGAATATTATTAAGAAAGAGGTTCACAAAGAATGTATAACCCTATGCTCCAAAAAAGACCCTTGTTGCCTCAGGAAAACAAAGAAAGAAGATATGTTAAACTTCTCATTGAAGAAAGTAGAAGATGAGCTTAGAATTAAAGCCCCGATTCTGAGTTCTATTTTGAAAGTAGCTTCAACTCCAAAATTCAAAGGTGTTGAGAAGGAAGATGAAAGTGAATGGTTATCTTCAACCGTAATGGCTGCTGCTGTATTATTGAAGAACAGATCACCATGTATGACAGCAATTCAGCTGCTTATAACAATCTTGTTACAACATTCAGGATTCATGGTATGTAAAAATATTATTCTGAATATAAATTTAATTTATTTGATTTATTAAATTTATTGAATTATGCATATAATCTTCAACACAGTATACTCGACAAGCACTTGCAATATCTAATTTTTGTAACATTTTTTCCTAGGCAACATTGGTTCGTCTTAAAGAATTGCGGCTAACAACATCTCACACATTTATGTACAAAAAAATGGATGAATTTGGTAAAGATCATGACATTGAAATATTGAAAAAGGTTGATAATGAGTCCAGAAGACTGGAACAACTATGTAAAGGAGAGGAAGCTCTAAAAGAATTGGAGGAGATGAGCCAACTCAAAAGCAAGAATGTTCAGGGATAAAGAGAATTCTTTCAAATACTGAACCTGAGGAAAATGATGAAATTGATGAATTCATTAAGACAACAAATCTGAAGCTGAGAAATCTTAAAGATAAAGCACTTGAAAGTGAGAAAATAAACCAAAATGTCACCAAAGAGAAACCAACAGAAAAAATGATTGGTAAGATTGCCAACTTAACAATTTTCATTCACAGTCCTGTGTATTGCATTCTTTGATGACTATCCTGTATGGGGGGCCTATTATAGGGGGTCCAGAAGCCGCGAAACCGCAAAAAATTTAGCTCAAAGCCGCAATCCGCGATGAAATTAATTGCCAAGCCGCGGCCGCTATTGTTTAGACTTCCACTCCTCCTCATTAACATTAGCTTGTCAATCGACATTAATCCGGTTACTTGGTTACTTCCCTGGTTACTGTACCCACTCATTACATTTTCTAGTGGCACAGAGCCCTTTTCAGCCCATCTGTTGTGCAATTCAGAATAAAGCCGCTGGCCGTTTATTCGATAAAAAGCCGCAGCCGCATTCACTAAGCCGTAAACCGAGGTCAAAACACAGCGAAAGACGCAAGCCGCAACTTTTTCTGAGGCCGCAAACCGTAGCAAAATCATTGCCAAATCCGTAAACCGCACGCAAAATAGGGGTCGAAGCCGCGAAGCCGCAAACCTATAATAGGCCCCCTGTATGCAGACGTTGCTGTGTTGCAGTGAAGAAGTAAGGGATACTTGAAGACATGCACCCTGCACCACATAATTTTCCTGAGGTTTTTGGTTTAAATTGCACTCTTTTTTATAAGAGAAATTGTATAAGAACACAAGCCTGGATTTTGCCAAGATTTTGAGAACAAATTAAGAACAAGACGAGGCTAGCCTTTTTAAAAAGCCCTAAGAATATCAGTTAAATATTAAAGCAAGATAGTCAGACTGAACATGAAAAGCAGGCAAACGAAGAACTAGTCAAAAATGCTGCATTTTCACACTAAGGAAGTGCCACCCCAGACATTCATTGAAAATAAAGATATCTAAGTAACCAAGGAATTAAGAATAGATTAAGAACATTTAGGGCTCAAAACGGCAAAAATTTAAGAACAGCCAGCCTTGATCGAAATTTCCTGGTTCTTATAGAAAGAGTGTAAATGGTGTTGACATAATTTTGAAGTTCATTTATATTTCTTGTTTTTCTAGGTGTTGATGAAGGAAGGAAAATAACTTTTGACAATCTCGATCTTTATATTCAGCCTCATGAAATGTCCGAGGATTGCCAAAACCAAGATCTACATTGGGTATCAGTAATGTCAACAGAGAACCGAATAAGTGCAAATCATTTGTCTGACGAATCAAAGAATAAAGTTGAAGCTGTAAGAAATATCAACAACACCAAGTTTCTTCCTTGTAGGCAAGAACTTGAGTTGCAAAGGAGTGACTATGCAACGCTAATATGTCGCATTATAACCAAGCACATAGACTGTTTGAAATTCCTAAATGATGTCACATTGAAGCATATATTACACCCGGTACAGCAGAGAAACAAGCAAACCAACAGAAACAGTGAGTAGATGTTTTTTTATTGGATTTTGTACTGGAAATAATTTTGACTTCAAGTTTGAAATATATTGGCATGTGCCAATTTTGTGCATACATAAAATGCCTTATTAATGATTCCAAAATTTTATGAAATTATTAACCCTATTTCAGATATTTTTAAATCTTACCGTGATATCTTTTTACGATAGCAAGTTTATATTAAATTTGCCATCTTGCTTCAACTGTTGGTGCTTAAAACTCTGCATGTAACATTATTCACATACTATTATTAATTTTAATTTTGACGTAATATTTTTGGATTTGTGGTAAAGTGTTGTTTTTATTTTTGCTTGCATGTGCTATACTTCATTATGTAGTGACACAGTAGGTTATACATTTGAGTTTTTACTCTTTTCTGAACACTTTGATTAAACCATAGATGTTACTTGGTATAATTCCTGAGAATGAGAATAATGCAGATGGAATCCAGAAAGTTCTTAATGAATTGCACTCAAAGTATGTTCCTTCTGCTGTCATTGATGGCGATACAGTATGTGGTGTTCAAGGCTTTGCTGCTGACCAACTAAGTGTTGAAAGGGGAGTCAACTGTCTGTTCCAACTACAAAATGGCTTTACTGCAGTGGAACGAATGGATGGTATCCACATGGAAGTGGCAGATTTTCATGCTCAGATGAAGTTTTTTCAAGTAAGTTAAAAGCTTTAGCCAAGTCTCATTTGTCGAATATAAAATTCAATCCAAATTAATTATCAATTTCCAACCTCTGCAGTGACAAAACCAAACAATATGGCTTTTATAATATTCTAGTTTGGGCCATTAACTAAAGCATTGACAGAAAAATTTTTCAGAATAAATATCTCATAATGCCTCATTTCCTTTAAGGTTGGATTTGACCATTTCTACCGTCATGGCAAAGGTTCAGAAGACAAATGTACCATGCTTGCTGATAAACTGCTCATTAATAGAAAGAATATTTCTACAGAAGTTAAGAAAAAATTTAATGCATGCAAAAAATTTTTCACCCTGGAAATTGAAGCAAGAGTAATTGCTTCAGCTATGGTTATTCTGGGATTGCAATCAATTTCTGATCAGCCTAGTGAATCAAAGTTACCTCCTGAAATTCTCACTGGAACAGATGATCAGAAGAAGACTTTCTTAGATGGTCTTGCCTTTCAAGTGGTAGATGCTTTTATTATGAATGACACCACTTTCAGATCCATTGAAGAACAGCAGAAATACAATGACTGGCTGCAAGAGTGTAATCCAAGAACAAGTGATGGACGGTATAAATGTAGATTGCCAAGCTGTGATAAAACCTTTAAGTATGATGGAAAGATAAGGAAGGATCATGAAATTTTGCATGGATATCATAAACCCGCTAGCCTAAAAGACCCAAAAAAATTGAAGGATGATATGCATAACTACCAATGCTCCTTCTTAGAGTATGGGATGATACAGATGAATTTCCAAGATGCAATCACAGAAGGTGATGGAGGAAGGGTGTATAGATCTTGGAAATTTATGTTACCGTACCTGAGAATGGATGGCCCTGCAAGCAGGAAGTATGCTTTGGAGGGGCTATATTTAATTGTCCAAGAAAGTGCACTTCTCTCTCAACGAGATGCCCATAGGCTGATATGGAATAGGTTCCATAAAGCAAAATCTGGAATGGGTGGCAATATTCCCTTGGATATGGCCTTAGAACATTATAATCTGCTTATTAAAACAATTCTCAGAAAACTAGGCTCTAATGTGACAAATGTGAAAGCACTGGACAGAAGGATCAAAGCATTAACTGCAAATAAAACACTTATTGACAATTTTGATGGAGAATGTGGTGTCATCAAAAGATCTGGTAAGCATTTTGCAAGATCAGTTGATAAAGATCTAAAAAAACTTGTCAATCAACTGATTTCTGAAAAGGCAATGGAATTTGTACCTGGTAGAGCCTACAAAGTATTTACAAAATGCAAGAAATCACTGTTGGAGGATTTCTCTATTCATGAATTTTACTCCTGGATCACTGAACACAAAAGGCGCATAGCAGGACAACTTAGTGGGAGATAATTTAAGAACTGAGAAACAAATATTTAACACTCAACCTAACTTGGTATGCTCATAAATTTTCTGGCTGTATTGTACTTATTTTGTAAAACAATTTTTGGTAAAGTTCATCTATCATCTATTCCATCAAAGTTGGAGCCTCAAAAATTTCAGAAATATCAACAGAGTGAGCTGCAGATGCATTCGTGGAATCCATCAAACTGTCAATCTCTGCCAAAAATCCACTATCCATCAGTAATTCTACGTTCGATTCATTACAACTCATTTCCATTTCTTTCCAATTTGAATGCATTTCTTGGTCACCATCATCCTCAGGATACTCGTCTTCGGATTCAAAGTTTACTTTTAAGTCTCCAATATCTACATCATTAAAAACGGAAGCAACTATGCACAAAATATTATTTGCATGCAAACGTCTCCAAATTTCAACTCTTGATGTTATATCATCTATCGAAAAAAATACTGACAGTTTTGAGAACTTGATGCATTTGAAATGCATTGAACTCAAAATTATGGCCAAAACAGGATAGAACTCTTTCATCTCCGGTTTTATGATTCTGAAGATTAGCCAAGTATGACTTCAATTTTTCCTGAAGCTCTAATAGTTGATCCTTGAAACAGTTCTAACACGTGTGTCTGGAATGTATTTCTTTATTTCAAATCTAAGCATATCTTGACAGCTCCTATTTATATCACATTCACATTTTGTTGCACAAATATCACAGCAGGGACACTGAATAGATTCTGTAAGTGGGAAGCTTTTGAATGATTTCAATATTGCTGCTCTTCTACAACCTCCTTGATACACATACTCTTTCATGTCATCGTTACATCTTGCTGTTAAATAACTATTGTAAAGGAGATGGCAAATACTTTGCTTCCCATCCCTACCTGCCCTACCACATTCCTGTAAATAGGATTCCATATTTGTAGATGGTCCAAAATGGATGACAGTGTTAAATCCTGCACAATTGACTCCCATTCCAAAAGCCACAGTGCAAATAATGACTCGTAGGTGACTGTTTTTGTTATTCGCCTCATTGATGATGTGCTCCTTTACACTAGGAGGGGTTCCTGCATGGAACATTTCAACCAATCGATTATGTGGTTTTATTTCTTCTTTAAAGTAGAATCTATTTCCAAGCTTCTCTTGAAACATTTGCCATATAAGTGCACATTGCTTTCGCGTATGACAATATATCAATGTTCTATCTGACTCTTCCCTTTTGCATATAATTGCATTTATATTATTCATAAAAATTTCTTCAATACCAAATTCTCTGTCAACATATGTAACTGTAAACTTTAGGTTGTCTTTCATTGGATTTTTTTCCAAACAAAAAGTGTTCTTTGAATCCAAGGCAAGTGTCTCAAATATTCTGTTTTTTGTGACCAATGTGGCTGTTGCTGTGAACACACCAAGTTTAACACTTGAATCCAGCAATGCACGCATTTCAAACAATCTGGTGTACCACTTTCTGAAGGGAGAGTTTTTTCCAGTTCCATACCCCCTGAAATAAGGAATACACATTTGGAATATATATATTTAAAGGTTTTTCAACGAAAATTTCTTTTTAACATAGAAAGTTGAGTGTTAAAATTCGAGGAGAAGAATCGTTATTTCCAGATAATGATATGTCTGTATGTAGGCCTATACAATAGGTACACAGTGAAGCCAAAAACAGGAGAGTTCTTGCACACTGGAAGACAGACACGAGCAAGTGGGACTATTAAATTCTGCAAGTTATTAACTTCTATTTACAGTACACTCACCACTGGCTGATACAATGAGCCTCATCAAATATCACGCCAACACAGTTCTCTTTGAAATAGGCACCACAAAGATACCTCTCCATTTTCGATTGCAAGCATCGATTCTGGTGATGAAAAAATGATATTGAAACCACCGCCTTCGTGAATGACTTTCAACTTCTCTTCGTCTTCATCACTAGTAATGGCAACAGCAGGCACACCAACTGAGTCTAAATATTTTACTTGATCGTACATCAATGCTTTTATGGGCGAAATAACCAACACTATGCATGTCAACAAAGGAAAATCCAACAAATGATCAGCAATAATTGGTATGGACTGGAAAATAAGCGATTTGCCATACCCAGTTGGCGCACTGAAATAAACATTTCTATCTTGAAAGAACTTTCTTAAAATCGTTTCTTGCTCGCTGCGAAGACATTCCACATTGAAAATTCTACATACTTGCTTTACTCCCTCCTCAAAGCGTTCTTCATTCCACTTTAAATTTTGTAAACAGGGAAAGTGTAGCCTTTCGCTGTGGACGTGTCTTTCCTCCATCTTTGATTTTGACTGTTTTTCCTGTAGTTTGACATGTGATCAATGATACATATTCCTATTGGGTCCGGTAAATCTCGAACCGCCAAATGATTGGCTAAGGAACAATATGTTGACAATAGTAAAAAAATTGTGCAATCCTCCAGAAGACGAAATCGGCCTGCGATTCGCAGACTTTACAAGAGACTCTTCGCCTCTCCTCCGCAGTTACCAAGTAAAGTCTGCACGCAGGCTAACATTGTTCATATAATTGTAAACAATATTGGGGGATCTTTATTTTACAACTGTAACAAGATTTTAAACTGATACAAGTCACTATGGCAGCATTGAATGCTTCAGCATGATCTCGATCATGCCGTGCCTTCTCCTTCCGGCACCGTGCCGTTCACAGTGTTTTCTTGTTTCGATAAGAAACAAATCGCAACTTTAGTTTTAGGGGGGGGAGGTGATGGTCTAAGGTCTTAGGCCCTGGCCAAACGATCAAACATTGTTGGTCCAACATTTCAAATTGGCTTTACAACAAATGTTTTACCGTTTGGCCACGTCCAAAAACATTGCTTTCCAACAACGATGTTATTGCTGATGCACAAGCATGAACGCCTGGTTGCTAAGAAATGTTGCAAGTTGTTGTAGATTGTCAAAAATAGAAGACATGTTTGACAAGCAATGTTGGAAAGGTGGCCAAACGATCAAGCATTGCTTAATTCAAAAAAGAAAAACCCCTGAATTATTAACTTTCAGTAAAATCCCAATAAACTTGCATAACTCTTTTATCCTATTTGTCTCATTAGCATTGACTCATGGAATAGGACTGAATCATCTTTGAGAGTTCAATGTCTTCCCCCCGGTTCATGTTCAATTGGGCGTGTCTGAAATCCTTGAAAGCTTGTGATTTGCAGCGCAGGTTTCTTTTGAATGGTCGATTGTTGAAGGACTGAATAAGAAAGATCTTGTTTTGAAGAAGTTGAATCTCTCTCATCACGTCCTCACAGAAATAAAGCAAAATGCCGAAATGTCCTAAGTGCAACAAAGAAGTTTATTTTGGTAAGTTTTGATGATTCCAATTTACAGTTTACCAACAGTTTCTAGAGCGATTTCTGTCGAGTTTCCTCGTACTACAGTAATACTACTGTATGAAAATGCATAAATTGTTGCATGTTTTGTGCATTTCTAGCTTTTATAATGATAAACACAGACTTGCCTGTATTTTGCAGAATATTGTGTAACTTCTGTAAATGGTAGAGCGGTTACACTCATTTTTTTTTATAAGAAACCGTTTATAAGAAACCGTAGGGCCAGATTTTCAAAACTTAAGAAACTTTAGTAGGAGATTTTGTATGAACCAAAAAGGTTAAGAAACTCTTTATATTTTTCTTAACGAGAAAAACAACTGCCACACTTCAGTCCCACAGAACATTAGCTTCTAACGTGTTTGGTTTTGTTCCTAGTTCAGTTTGGTTACATTTAATAAGATATTCTAGCTGTTTTTGCAATGAAATTTGCATTTATTTTTGCGTCTCTATATCCAATTCATGTTTGGCAGTGATAGAAAATAAAGAAACGACGGTATATGAAGGAAAATTAGGTTTTTATGTTAAGAAACTTGCTAAGAAACTTTTCGTACCATAATTGGGGTGAAAGCTAAGAAACTCTGGTACGAAGATTTAGCATACACACTTTTTTTTTTATAAGAATACCTTATTTTTTGCCGAGCCTCGATTATTCTTAAGCTTATTCGATTTTGAGCCTGAAAATATTCTTAAATTATTCTTAATCATCAATGTTGTAAATTGGCCTGAAGATCAAGAGAAATAAGTCAAATCTTTGTCATTTGTTATTTTATTAATAAAAAGAGTTACTGTATCAAAGAGTCAGACAGGATGTATGCATTTCAAAACAAATACAGTTGCCTGACAATCACACTTATTGTGCAGTGTAAAAAACGCAGAGAAATAAAAATGATCCTCGTCAAGCTTGAGCCTCAGATTATTCTTAAAAATATTCTTAAATTTCAGCAATTTTGAGCCTGAATATTCTTATAGACTGCATTCTTATAAAAAAAAAGTGTGTAGTGCTTTATACGATTCTTAGCTACATCAAAAACTTGATATCTTTTGATTTGGAGAAAATTAAAATTCTATCGAATCGCCCTTATAGGTTACTTAACGAGCAAAAGAAGTTTTGATCTTTGGGAAATTCACTCCTTGGAATCTTTTACACTATTTGTTGCGATTTTTGTGTATTCAAAGAAATCCCTCGGAAATCCTTTAATCTCGTACGCCTTTTTATACCCTGGGTACCGTACCCTTAAAAAGTTGCCCTTCGGAAACTTTCGATCCTCTCTTTTTGCTCGTCGCCCTTTTCATCAAACTTTTACTGCTTTTCGTACATCATGTTGTTTTGAGCAAGGCTTTCACATACGAAAATAAATATTATTTTTGCATGCACGCAGGGGCGCCGGAAGCACAGGGGCAGCGGGGGCAGCTGCCCCCCGCCCTTGAACAAATTGCCAAATTCTTTTATTTTCCCATTGTTTTGCCCTAAAATTGCTGCTTCTGCCCCCGCCGCCCTCCATTGCTTCCCGCATCCTTGCATGCACGCACAAGATTTTTAGGTTTGTGTGGTTGTAAGACGCAGGAAACCGAGGGAAACCCCGGAAACTAGAGGACCACTGAGTTTTGCCAGACCGAGTCTTCCCAGTTCTCAGCTGAAACGATCAACAGATCAACATGATTTTTGTTCCGAAATTTATTCAACAGAAATAATATTTGTTTAGTTTTGTTTCAAGATTTTAAAGGTTAATTTGACTACTCGATTTATACTAAAAAATGAATCGCCAAATTTCACCTGGGGGGAACACCCTAATGTAGGCTGACAGTTATGTACCCCTCATATGGGTGGGTGTTTCTTCAAAAATTCCTTACAGCCGGGTCCGATTTATGCCTAAAATACCTTCAAAGTGGATAAAGAATCAAATTTCCTTATCATTTGGTACACAAATTCATACAAAAATCATAAAACTGGGTGAATGAATGTGTAAAGCAGTACCTTAAAGGTGGGTTTGTTTGTAAAAACTCGGGGGCACAACCCTGTACATTTCAGGGTCAGGTACCCCCTTCCTGGCAAATTTCAACGCTTCGTGGTTCACGCCTGCGAATCTGGGGTGGTATTTTTTTGCGTACCGTTGTGGTATTTTATACGTTCTGTGATGAATAAGCACCTTAATACTCAACTCGCATTGGGCATTTTTATCATGGAGCACCTAAAAATCAAACCAGACTTGTCCGCTTTTTGAAATTTCGCGTGCATTGTTATGGTAACTTTTGTTTCGTCATAGCTGAAGTGAAAGTAAACAGATTCGAGTTTCTTTCTTCGGAAAGATGCATTTTATCGACAACAACGCTGTGTTGGTGGGTTGGGGCTCCTTTCTTGCACCACAAAACGCATTTTTTTGAATGAAAATTGGTTGCTAACCACGCTGAAGGAATGTGCAAAGAATTTAACAATCTTTGACGAGAACCAACGACCAATACCCTGGATACCAGACTTTCAATAGTCCTTTTCAACGAAGAGCCTCGTTTTCAAAATTTTTTTCTTATACAAATTCTGTCCCCAAGATTCAGACTGGGCACCTTCATTTTAGTGTTAGGGGACATTTTTACGCCTCTAATCCATACGATTTTGATTTTATAGCAATTAAAAGTTTGAACATTTACAGTATAAAGGATTTGACCGTGAAAAATCGCTCGGGGTGAAATTTTACACCCTCAGTCATTTTTCACAGTCAAATCCCTTACAAATTTTCAAACTTTAAATCGCCATAAAATCAACATTGTAATGACTAGAGGCGTAAAAATTTTCCCCAACACTAAAGCGAAAGTCCTTAACACTAAATCTGTATTCGAAATGTTTCTGTGAAGCAGTTTGCAAATTTGTTGGAATCGAGGTCCTTAGTTGAAAAGGTGTATTCAATGGAAAAGCATGTACGGTTTTGTCTAAATAATTTGCGGTTTTACAGTTTTTCGGTACCCTTCCCCGCTATGACCCTTTCATTTAAATACCGTAACTGTCATTGACTTATCATTTAGTTGATAATTACACTTAAATTAATTGAATGTCTTTTCTGTTTTAGCCGAGAAGGTAACCTCCCTGGGAAAAGATTGGCACAGACCTTGTCTGAAGTGTGAGAAGTGTGGCAAAACGCTTACTTCTGGGGGACATGCTGAGGTAATTTGTTAATAAATGTACTGTTAAAACGGGGCCCCGCTCTGGAAATACAGCGGAGCCTCCATGCAATGCGACGGACACCTCTGAGCTGAAACCATCGTTATTGTCCGTTGTGGAGATGTGTCCGCGGAAGGGAGGTTGTTTTTACAAAGAAATCACCTTTGATAAGAAAAGTAATGGTCAGTTTTTCAAAGTTGTCCGTTTTATGGAGTTTTCAATGGAGTTTTCAATAGAGGTTTCCGCAAAAAGATGGCCGACGTTTCTGTCAACCCCTTTTGATAAGGTTTTACGACGAGAATTCTGGGAATAATTTCCTTAGCTACGAATCCAACGTCTGTAGCTATGTAAAATACGTAACTAAGGAAATTATTCCCAGAATTCCTTTCGAAAATCCATATTGAAAACGGTAGTCAAAAACGGCGGCCATCTTTTGCGGAAGCGTCTATTGACGGAGTTACCGTATAACATAAGTGACCTTAACGACACAAGCAAGATTTCAGGATAGCGAAAAAGGCGGAAACATTTTTGATCGTAAGCGTACCGAATCGATCCAGATCTGTCCTAAATACTATTCTACGACCAAACAAAATCTTTTCATTCGCTAAACCATTGAATAAGAAGTTAAGATGTTCACACAAACAATCTCGAAAATTTTAAGTTTATAGGCTTTCGAAATGGCCCTGGGGGCAGTGGATAAAAGGAGTGCACAATAATACCCGGGAGTAATATACAAGGGGCATTTTACTCCAAGGGTGTACGAGATTCCCTTTAAAACAAAAGAAAGCACGACACTACTGTTTCTAATTGTCAAAAAAACTGTTATCATATGATATACTATCAATTCTACTGTCTTATGAATTACTGTACTGTATGATTGTATTTGGAGACTCAAAAACTTTGAATTTCATGAACCCAAAGAAATAATTGTGAGATTGACTGACCCAAAAAAATAAATTTTACTGCAATTTTAGACCCAAAAAAGTAGCCTGAGCACCCCTATCGTAAAGATATATGGGTACCCCCCTGGGGCTGCCCCTCTGGTTAAATCCTCGCTAACTCTCAGAGTGCACTGTATAAACCCTTAACGTCGTCCCTTGGCCTCTGAGAAAGGGCAATTCGAAGTGATATACTGCATGCACCACGATATGAGCCAACCCCCTTGACCATTTTATAAGACAAATATAATCCACCCAAATTTTCAGCCAGACGTGACTCTGTCAGAAATCTAAGATATCCTCCATATTAGCGCCTCTGGAATGTGGGCTTTGGCTCTAATCATATATATGATTGAAATTTCAATTTCATAATTAAACTATGGTTTAACGAGTTCTTTTGGATAAGCATGACTATCGTAACTGTCTTATACAAAGCTGCATAACAAATAACACATGAATCGAGAATGTTATAGCTAACACGTCACTACAGCTTTTATCTGACTTGGTACTAATACACCTACGTTAAGATCAAAACGTTTCGGACGATCAAACTTTTGGATGACTGGTTGTCCGAAATTTCAACTGCCGAGAACGATTGAAAAATCTCTTCGAAAGTTACCTGAAACTATTTTTGGCAATACTTCTCCATTCCAGATTATCACCGGTTGCAAACTTCACAACTGAAAAATGCAACTATGAGAAATATTCTTGATTAACTGTAAAACAATATTTGAAACAACTATCAGAGAAACTTATGGGGGATATAAGGACCCCTGAACTGTACTGATGGTATACCTCCACTGAACTGGTGATATCACTCCACAGTACTGAATATCCTCCACAGTACTAATGGTATCCCTCCACTGTACTGATGGTATTCCTCCACTGTAATGATGATTTATCCCTCCACAGTACTGCATATCCTCTGCCGTACTGATAATATCCCTCCACTGTACTGAACATCCTCCACTGTACTAATGGTATCCCTCCACTGTACTGATGGTATTCCTCCACAGTAATGATGATATCCCTCCACAGAACTGAATATCCTCTGCCGTACTGATAATATCCCTCCACTGTACTGAACATCCTCCACTGTACTGTACTAATGGTATCCCTCCACTGTACTGATGGTATTCCTCCACAGCAATGATGATATCCCTCCACTGTACTGAATATCCTCCACCGTACTGATGATATACCTCCACTGTACTGAACATCCTCCACTGTACTCATGATATCCCTCAACCGTACTGATGATATCCTTCCACTATACTGAACATCTTCCTCTGTACTGATGATAACCCTCCACTGTACTGATGATATCCCTCCACTGTACTGAATATCCTTCACCCTGCTGCACACCCTCCACTGTACTGCACAGACATTACCCAGAGTTTCCGAGATTTCATTTCTGTGATTTTGTTGGAGAAAATTTTGAGACAAATTTTAGCGAATATACAAAAACAGAATGATTGAGTTGCGTCGTCGAGTGATGGTAGTGCCCGGGTTAGTGACTGTTTATGTCCTAAGGAAGCCTTTCAGCACAGCCAGGCCAAAAGGCACACAACTCAAACCCCCAGGGGGGACTCATTATCTTTCAATACGGGGAGGGGCTCATGCCACTATTTCCTTGCAGACCCCTAAATATTGAGTCTAATGTTTTCGGAACCCCAAATATTGAGTTTAATGTCATGGAGACCCCAAATATTGCTATCTATTTTTGGACACCTAAAACGTTTTCTCGGGTTTAGCCATCAGTTTCATGACAATTTACAATTTGGCTCTTGGCAGTTGGATGGGTCATTGTAATGAATCGCACCAAATCACACGATTCCTCCTTCAGATTTGCGGACCCCAAATATTAAATTATTGTCCATGTTATAATTCACAGACCCCAAATAATGAATAAGCATAAGACTTCAGACCCCAAATATTGGCATGGACCCCCCGCATTGAAAGTTGATGAGTACTTCCCTGGGCTCAAACCTTTTGGTCGGAGACCCTTAGTTCTTTAACTAAGGGAGCCTAAACTGTGTATCGCTGATGAAGTTTCAATCGGATCTATCGTCTGTTCAGCCATAAATTTCTTAGGATTTACGGACAATTGAATACAGTATTACAGAGTTATTAAATACGAGACAGTGGTTTGCCGAAATGTCTCATCATTCTTATCTCTTATCATGGTTTTCTCTGGGAAATACCTTTCACTATAACGCAAAACTAGCCTTTTCAATTTTGATTTAAGTCTCTTGGTTGGTTTATCAAAATAAATTCTTCTTGAGTAATAGCAAATGCAATGCTAATGCATTTGATTCTGTATAACGCACATTGCTCTCCTTGCGGGAGTGCTACTCGGAGGGACCTGCTTTAAAAACTGGTTCTCATACGTCTTATAGCCATCGGCGACTATCAGCGATTATCGCCCATGGCAGTGTTCACATGTATCCGTGAACTTTAGCGACCAGTGTCTCAGAAACAAGGTTGAGGTTGAAGTTTGCTTAATAGACTTTTTAAAGTGTTTCTTTCGCTCCTTTTTTCTTTGTGTTATAGCAGCCTTAAATGTTTATTTGTCGATGGTCAAGAATGTCGACGGTTGGGAATGTAACTCTCATCTTGTTTTTACCTTCGGCGTTCATGGGCGTTGGTCAGATATAATGGTCATTGATGACAAAAATAGACGCTTCCGCAAAAGATGGCCGCCGTTTTTGCCTACTGTTTTCATTAAGGATTTTCGAAAGGAATTCTAGGAATAATTTCCTTAGTTACGTATTTTACATAGCTGCAGACGTTGAATTCGTAGCTAAGGAAATTATTCCCAGAATTCCCCTCGTATAACCTTATGAAAAACCAAGGTTGATAGAAACGGCGGCCATCTTTTGCGGAAACCTCTATTGATGTTCTCATAAATCGTAGATAGAGCAGGTTTGAGGCAAGAAAACCTGATTTTTAAGGTTTTTATGTACCAGCCAAGCTTTGTGCATACAGTCACATTTTAATAGTATTTCTTAGAGTTTTTATTTTACTTTAAGCATTCATTGGCAAATCGCATAATTCTAAATCGACTTCGCGTTATTTGGTGTCTAATCTGCTGTCTAATGAGAAGCTTAAATAGAACTTTGCTCTTTGAAATGGCCGCTTTTGTGACTTATTATGATGGATGAAATAAACCATTACTATATAAAAGCTTTTAAGTATTCTACAAGGCATAGTTTACAAGGACCTTAAAGCTACAAGTCCACATCAGCTGCGTGGCTGCCCCCACGGCTGCCTAAAGCATTTATCAAATGTCACCAACAATACACCCAGCATTTTGCCCAACTTATCTTTGCATGCTGCTGATAGTTATGTACAGGTGTGTCTAAAAGCGCCCAACATTTCAGCCAACATACTTATAAAAAAGTGTTTCTTACTAAAAAGCCTCGGACTACTGTCGAAATCTCTTACAATTTTTTTTAAATAAGCAACTGATCAATAAGCAACTAGGGCTGAGATGTTATTTAAATTTTTGGCGAAATAGCTTTCTTTATACTGTACATCCTTGCAAACTTGTCAATTACATTGAAAAGAGACAAAAATAAGATGTTTTGGAGGGTACCAGTCAATCTGCGAAGGCTGAAATTCTAGATATGTTAAGCAATTCTTGAGGGCTGGACCAAAGTCCAGTTGCTTATTGAAAAAAAGTGTATTCGAGCTTGTTTCTGTGTATTTTCTGTGTCGAAAAATTAGAAGTTGTTAGTACCTTTTTCCGGAGCTTTTCTATAAACTGAGTGGATTCATTACTTTAAACTGTGTCAAAAAATTAAAAAATAGTTAGTAGCTTACTTTAGAATTGAAAGTTTAGACTGAGCATGCTCTTGCCTTCGTTTTCCGTGCTAAGAAGGCGCCACACACGCATGCTTGGTTGCCAACATTTATTAGTGCCGATGGCGAAACAAAGTTATGCCTAGTGACGTGGCCAAACGGTCAAACGTTGCTTTTAAAACAAATCTCAGATGTTTGACTAACAATGTTTATGAACTGGCCAGGGCCTTAAGTAACGCAGATGAGCCAAGGAAAGGTCCTTGAGGCCGTTCCGTTCTTTATACGTATTGTTGAAAGTCTGGTATCTCGATATTTTCTGTTCAAGCAAATTCCTATTCAAGGTTCTAAGGTTCTAATGTTATTAACGTTTCTCCTTGCTTTGCTCATCATTGAAAACTGTTAATCAGAATAAACTCGCCTAATCTAGTGCTTGCATAAAAAAAATTGCTTTTCTGTCACTTGAACATAAGAATTACTTCAGCTTATACCCAGCAAGAGGCTTTTCCAGTTTAATGTAAATTCTTTTTATTTTAGCATCAAGGTAAGCCCTATTGTCATGTGCCTTGTTACGGAGCATTGTTTGGTCCAGGAGGTTTTGGACATGGTGGGACAGAATCGCACAAATACTAGCCAGGTATTCTTTTTAGAATAAACTTTAAGCCTAGTTTCCAATACATTGCCCCAGGGGAGGGGGGGGGGTTCTTCATTGTTCAACATACTAGACATGCCGCCCTGGCTTTCTAAACCCACTCATGTCTACCGTAAAATTTGCAAAATTTGCTGACCCATGTAAAGAAAACAATGAAACTTTTTACTCATTTATAGCAATATCTAAAATTTGCATGCTCAATTTAAGCCCCGTCTAGCACCTGAGGTAGCTAACACTAAATATTGTGAACAGACTTTTGCGCCAATGACAAAACGCATTTTGCCGATTTCCACCATTAAATTAAAAAAACTACAGCCAGGTCTTCAGTAACCCACGTCTTAAAGTATTCTAAGATTAGACACTGCCCATGTGTAGAGATTTTTTCACAAAAAACAGACCCATTTGTAGGGAAATTGAAAAAGTAACCCATTTAGGCGACACGTCTAGTACATTGAACAATGGAAGTACATCCCCGGCTACGTGCTGGCTTTCGCCATAGTCAATAGAAAACTATACTTTCGCTGTTGTAAAAAGTACTAGCGACACTTTGGAAGCACACGTATAATTATTTCAGCCATCAGGGAAAAGTAGGAAAAAAACATTCTTTGGTCAACGGAATTAGGCCCCGTTTACGCTATGCCGTTTCTAAACAAAAACGGTAAAAAGTCATACTGGATTGGCCTCCCGGTTTCACTGAAACGTTTTGAAATGAAAACGATTTCAAAATCGGCATGATTTGAAAACGGTACGAATCGTTTCGGTGTAAACGGGTGATTTCATTCCGGATTGAAAGGGAGGTGTGAAAGTTCATTGACTATTCTGGCGCCATATCAAGTGTTGAAATTGTCTCGCTTGGAGAAAATTTTGCACTTCTCACCTACCTTTCAATCCGGAACGAAATCGTTCCGTTTTCACCCGTTCACACTAAAACGATTCGTACCGTTTTCAAATCATACCGTTCGAAATCGGGTTCATTTCATTCCGGACTGTCAAACATTGCTTGTATAGCGAATCTCATATGTTTCACCATGTTTGATAGCTTTTCCAGTGCCTAAAGGCAAGTCTCGCTTGCAAAATGATAATATTTTCTGCAAAGCAAACTTCTTCGTAGGCTTAAACCAATTTCTTGATCGTTTGGAACGGATGAATGGATGCTAAAACCCTAAAGGGACCCCACATTCTTCTAAAATGTAGCATTTTGATTTCCAATCTAACCATCAGATTTCAACTTTTTAGGAAATGGCGTTGCACTTGAAAGAAACTTTCAAACTTAGGGATATTTTATGAAGAACGTATCAATATCAAGACTATGTGATGTGTTAGGTCAAGCATATGGATCGCAATAGCTAAAATAGTTTATTGTCACTAATTTAAGTTATAATTTCATAGCAAATGTAGCATATTTTCTTCTTCTCTTTTGCACTTTTCAGTTTTCATTAACATTATATTTATACAGTACTGTAGTAGAGTTTAGAAAACGTATAGATTTTGCCGAAGTTGTGTCTTTTTAACTGTCGTTCCTTCTCTTTGCACGAATTAATGATGAAAACATTGCAAACAACAGCAACAACAAGGCTGTTACGATACCAAAAATCCTCGAATCAACCCCCTCTCCCTCTATTAGCCCCCCGAATAAGTCTCTTCTCTGGAAATTAATGTTTTTTAATAAGCTCAAACCCTCGAATATGCCCCCACCATGCATAGCCGATTTGTTGCTAATGTTCTTGTTCATTCTCCCGAGTTTCGACAACGCTAATTTCTGTTGGCGAATTCTGAATTGAAATACAGTGGAAAGGAAGTTAGAAGCATTCAGTGGAATAATGGAACAGCTCCCCTCGAAATAGCCCCCATCCAAAAACCTCGAGAATCAATAAGCTCCCTTAAGGGGCCAATTGGAAGATTTACGACAATTCTGCATGCTGGTGGGGTTCAAGTTGCCAATAAGAATTGCGTCCAGGTAGTTTTGGTCTTTCAAGTTTATATTGTATTGCGATGGTTTTTTCTGATTACATTAAATCATAATGAGGGGAAGGGCCTGATTTGTAGCCACATAAAGTAACCAAGATTGGATTGTAATATTTTCACCAAATTTAGTCTTTCGTTGGAGCCGAACCCCTTAGGCTAAAAACCCTGGTCGAACCCTTGTCAGTAAATCGTGCAGAGTTAAAGGTTAAAGACAGTGGTGTAACGCATAGTGTGCACCTTTAAACACAAAATTAAGGGCCCCCAAAATATTTCGCCCCCGCGAATTTTTGTAAAAAAGACTTTTGGATAAGCGTTTTTTAGAAGGATTCACACTATAAGGTACTTAAAATAAAACTTCCCAGAAATCTTCTATTTAACCTGATTTTATATCTTGATAATTGTTTTGTTGATGTTGGTTTTGTTGTTTTGTTTGAAGAGTGTATAACGCTTCAAAAATATTTACATTTAAAGGCAATCTTGGTGTGTAAACTTCTTTAAAAAAAATAGGGGCCCCAAACCACTATTTTGTTTAAAGGCCCCACACTGCTCCGTTACGCCACTGGTTAAAGATGGTGAAAAACGCTTTGAATAATGAGCCCGGAAATAAGATACATCCCTCTAGGCTGAGAAGTGAGAGAATACACGTGTAAAAAACAAGGCGAACCAATGTGATCCGCTGTCTTTAGGAACAAATTTTAAAATTTTATGCGCATAGCCTGAAATGTTACGGCTAGCCGAATCATAGTCAATAGCCGAATCGGAACGAATTTTAATGCATAATAAAATTTATCCGGTATACCGTTTCCTTCCTTACCCTCTGAAAAAAGCTTATGCTGGCTTGACGAATGGAACCTGGTTGTGGGTTTTGGTAGTTGCGTACCCAGGGGCCCAGGGGGGGAACTCATTAACTTTCAATACGGGGGGTCCATGCCACTATTTCCTTGCAGACCCCTTAATGTTGAGTGTAATGTTTTGGGGACCCCAAATATTGAGTTTAATGTCATGGAAACCCCAAATATTGCTATCTATTTTTGGACACCTAAAATGTTTTCTCTGGTTTAGCCATCAGTTTCATGACAATTTACAATTTATAAGCTCTTGGCAGTTCGATGGGTCATTGTAATGAATCGCACCAAATCGCACGATTCTTCCTTCAGATTTGCGGACCCCAAATACTAAATGATTGTCCATGTTATAATTCACAGACCCCAAATATTGAATAAGCTTAAGACCTCGGACCCCAAAAATTGGCATGGACCCCCGTATAGAAAGTTTATAAGTACCCCTCCCCCCTGGGGCTGCGTAAGCACGTCAGCACCAGTTCAATGGTCAGCACCGCTCTCGTCAACGCGACAACGTCACCGCTGGAAACGTTATTATACAGCAACAACAACAACTCGCATTAAATTTCAAAGGCTTTTGGTTTGGTTCTGGTTGACTTCAGTTGACTTAGACTTAGCACAAAGCAGCAGGCGGGCGAGGGAAACTTGGACATAAAACTTGTTTTTCACTCATTTTAAAGGTAATTTTTGTAAGAAAAAGCATTTAGTATCTCTGTTGATAATTTCTTAAACATGTTTATCTTTGTCTGTCGCTTTAAACAGATAGCTAAGTGAACAGTAAACGGAAAATTGGCGTGCGCCGAATTGGGGCCTGACGGAAGTCAGACTCTTCTTTCCGGCTGCCTTTTCAGGCCAAAACAGACGTCAGAAAAACATTAACAACGTACATGGCGGATGGACATTAACAAATAGCTTGAAGGTAAGGGTGCAACATGATGTAGGCCTAAGTGATAGAGAGCAGTTCAAGTTAGTGGGCGGTCGTCACAAGGAAACCCTGACTTAAAGTCTGAAGAAAAGGGCATAGGGAAGATTTAAGGACAGGGTAATATTCCACACTCTGGCTCGCACCTTTCCTAATGTTTGAACTATTGTCATATATGCCAACCAAATTGGACTTCACGCCAAAAGAAACAATAGATCTATTGGTTTTTAATTAAAATAATATATATTCTATTGTTATTTTTTAAAGATCCACGCCAGTACGCCAGTAAAATTTCAGATTCCACGCTGGAGATCTGCGGTATAGGCTGCATGGAATGCACAATAGGCTCTTGCACACCTGAAATCTCATTGAAAAAGCCATACTATGCAAACCAGGGGTTATTAGTGTTCTTGGTTTGGGTAAAAGAAAAGTTAAGTTTTAAGGTTGTAAGATTAGGGTTTCAGTTCTCCCATTTTAGTGTCTGGTACACGTTTTTTTTAATAAGAAAGTGGTTTATAAGAAAGTGGTGCTCAACATTTTAAAAAATTTAAGAAAGTTCAATACTGGATTCTTGAAACTTAAGAAAGTTCTGTTTCATATTTTCACTATTAATGCTCTGTATTCTGTTTTCGCTCTTCTGTTCAGTCGTTCATCTTGCTATTACACGAGTTATGACTATTTTCTATGAAAGACGTGGTATTCGTGCAACGTATACAGTGCCTTAAACTGTCCGTTTGCAGAATTACTACATTCCAAAAATTTTTCCTAAGAAAGTCACAAGAAAGTTTTGGTACTGAAAATATGAAATATCTAAGAAAGTTTCAATACTGGCCGAAAAAAACTTTCTTATAAAATAAAAAACGTGTATTCCAAACACTTAAATTAGGGTTTCAGTTCTCGCATTTTAGTGTTTGATATTCCAAACACTTAAATTAGGGTTTCAGTTCTCACATTTTTGTGTTGCCTGGAAGAATTTGGTCTTTGTTTTAAATTTTAAAAATTATTCAAATTATTAAATTGTGTTTTCTGCAGTAAATTGTTAAAATGCCCAACATAAAACTGCAGAGTTCCGATGGGGAAATATTTGATGTTGATGTGGAAGTGGCAAAAGCTTCAATGACGATAAGGACAATGTTAGAAGGTAAGGTGGTACCACTGCAAATCATAAGTGTATATCCAGGGGGACTACACTTTTTTTTAATAAGCAACTTGACTTTTGTCCAGCCCTCAAAGTTGCTTAAACATTCTTTAACATTTTTTGTACCTACTAACCACCCCTGACTTCGCAGGTCAAAATCGTCATCTGTTAGGCCTACACATGACTTTTGGGAGACAGTAAGTGGAAAAAACGTTAGCTAACGAACTTCAACATGCAAAACATAAGAACAAAGAACAATTTCCTAACACAAGAAAGAGAATAAGCTTGGTTGTTTGACTTCTTAGTTGCTTACAGTAATTCAATTGAGCCGGCCAAGTTGCTTAATGTTAAGGTCAGTTCAGCCCTAGTTGCTTATTGAGCGGTTGCTTATTAAAAAAAGTGTATCCAGTATATAGATCACTCTGGTAGAACTGTTATTTTTCAAAATCACAAGGTATCAAGTTTTCAATTCAAAAATCGTTACAAACACCCAAATTTAGTCTAGAAGCAAAGTTTTTCTATCTAAGCTCTTAAATCCTATAATCTCTTGAGGCAATGTCTTGATTCACCTAAGCAAGACTATGCTAGCAACGATTGAAGGAAAAGTGTTTGCGTACCTTAAAGATGTAATCTGATAAAAAACATGTCTTTTGAGATCAAATCCAGTCATTTTTATGTCCGAAGGACATAATGAGAGGGTGATCATGGAACGCATGTAGGTATGAATACATGTATAGACGCTTTTTCCTGCCAAATTGGTAACAATAGCTAAGCCACAAATAAGAGGAAGTAAACTTTGAAGTCGCCGTAATTGATCATTATGAAAACCAGTTAATTTACAATTACTTAATTTGTAAAAAAGTAGATGATAAAAAGTAGAATTTTTACAAGACAAGTTTGGAAATGTTTAGAAAAATTGAAAATCCCAATATAAATCTTTGTAAATCTAAGAAAATTCCATAAATCTGACCACAAAAAGACAAAGATTTATAAATCCCAGAGATCTTGTATGCCATTTTTCAAAGTAATACATCCCTGAAATTTTATTACCAAGCCAAATCTTTTTTGTGTTCAGATCTTGGTATATCAGAAGCAGATGATGAACCTGTGCCACTTCCTAATGTAAATGCTGGCATTTTGGGTAAAGTAATCACCTGGGCAAAACATCACAAAGACGATCCAGCACCCCCTGAAGATGATGAAAACAAAGAAAAGAGAACTGATGATATTGATCCTTGGGATCAAGAATTCCTGAAAGTAGACCAAGGAACTTTATTTGAACTTATCTTGGTAAGCGTTTTGTTCTAATTCTCTCTGCCCTTTATGACCTTGTTGTAACCTTGTTGTAACACAGTGAAGGACAATATAAAATGTTTGACAAACAATGTTTGAAGATGAAGGTGAAATGGTGTTTTAGCGCCAGTCGCTAGGATCTCAGTAGTAGGTTAACTAATCGAGACCTTGACCATGGTTGTGATGCTACCGTGGCTGGGCTCGAACCCTGACCACACTGAGCTTCTGACACCACGAGTCAGCTGGATTACACCACGACGCCACAGCACCTTCAGTTTGATCGTTTGGCTCTTGCTGTAAGTGCATGCAAATTCTGGCTATGGGGCAGTTAATAGTACCTTAAGGGAATTTATTTTCGTGGGGAACTTATTTTCGCAAATTTTTTTCTCAGAAATATCGCGGAAAAGAACAGAATTTATTTTCATGGTTTTTCACTGATTCGTTGCTGAAGGGAACTTATTTTCGTGGATCAAATAATTTTCATATAAAAAGAAAAGGAAACAAGGAATAGTTTGAGTGCTTTTTTTCTTTTTGACTAGAAATCTTACAAACGATACAAATGATACTGTAAATACAGAAGCAATAACCATATTTAGTTTTTCAATGAAATATTTCCCTATATTTGGCAAAAGCCTTCAAAATTTTCCTATTTTTTTGAAATTTTGGAAATTTTGTGGGAATTTATTTTCGTGGATAAGCATATTTTTGGAATTTGGGGGGAGCTAATTCTTGTGGAAATGGCCAAAATCTGCGAAAACCACGAAAATTTATTCCAGCAAAAATAAACTCCCTTAAGGTATGTTTAAACTTTGTCACATCTTACTAAGGTATGTTTCTGTATTTGATATTATATAAAACTCTTTTTTTAGGCTGCAAATTATTTGGACATAAAAGGCCTACTTGATGTCACATGTAAGACCGTAGCTAACATGATAAAAGGTAATTTTTATCTCTCAATTAGATTTCCATCAAAGCCCTGAATGTTTCTGTGATCAGTGGAATAGCCAGACATCCAACATTTGAGGGGCAAAAGGGTGTGATCACCAAAAATTACAGCGTTGTTATAAGAACAAATAACCAAGTTGTACCCTGCAACACTTAGGGATTGTCCATAAATGAAGTCATCCATTTCTTCAAGATTTTTACCCCCCCCCCCTCCCCTGTCCGTCAACCAGCATCAACTTTGCTTTACCCCCTCCCCATGATTTGACATCATCTTTTAGAAAGAGACCCCCAAGTTGAGATATTTGAACATGTTTGAACTCAAGAGAAATTTATTACAGCAGATAAAACAACAGTGACGTTGCGTGAGTGAGAAAAGATTCGAACGAAAAACGAAAAATAGCAATACATTCAGTGTAAACATTTTCATAACAAACTTTTGCTTAATTAGAAAAATCAAGGGTTTGAAATTTGTGAAGGTGGGGGGCAACAATAACGACACCTCCCCCGTCAACCAGCGTCAACTTTAGCATAACCCCCTTCCCCCTACAATGGCTGCCAAATGTAGTTGGAACGCCCAAACAATGTTGAGACTATGGATGATTCTCTTAGAATTCTCGCCAGGCCGGAATTTGCTGGAAATTTTAGTGTTAAACACCATTGTTTAAGGGGGGAGTGGGAGGGTGAAGCAATAGCAGGCATTGAAAGAGAATTTCAGCACAGGCGTTCCAACACTTTTGGCAGCCGTTGTAACGGTTGATTGTGAGCAATCCCTTACGTCAGATTCAGCCTATATACAAAATCCATGTTGGCAATGATTGGAGGGCGACTGTCCCTGTGTGACTGCCCCCATACGATGTCCCTATGTGACTGTCTTGGCTATCCCACTATGTATGAGATCTTTGTGTTATATTAATAGAATTACGATATTATTGCGTCTTCCTCTTTATCACTTTGCAGCTTTACTACTTTTAAGCGTTAGGTACAACAGCTTATCTTTTTATTTCAAGGAAAAACACCAGAAGAAATAAGACGTACATTCAACATTAAAAACGATTTCACTCCTGAGGAGGAAGAACAGGTGAAATAATTACTTTTGCCTTTAGTTAACGAATATACAGGGCCGTCGAAAGGCAGAGCGGGCCCCGGGGTAATGTAATTGTACCGGGCCTTTAGAAGGTTTTCTGGACCTCCGCTCTCGACGGAATACTGCCAATCCCACACCCCGTGGTTTATGATACCTTTTTTCCCCTTTAGTATTTTTGTGCCTATTTAATCTGTACATGGTGGGGCTGTTTTTCCCGCAAAGGACTATACAAAATCCAAAGTCCAAGGAATTTGTACCCCTTTCAAGGGCAGTCCGTTCTGTTCCACTACCAGCATGAGTGATGTGAAAGCGACATGATGCCGTATCAGTACCGTGCTGGTATACATGATATCGCTACCACACGGGAATGAAATCCGACCGGTGTTACTGTCAACTGTCGACTTTATGCCAGCATGGTACAGTATGTACATGCTCATGCAAGAAAGATCGGGCAATGAAAAATGTTGTTGTTGAGATGGGAGACGATCTCTCCTGAAACGTTGACCCACTAAATATCAAAGGCTTGTCATGATAAGTGGTGACTATCATGTCTAATACGGTGTCAGAAACAGCCTTGATAAGTCCGAATATAATGACTCTAATTGATGGTACTTTTGTTCAAGGTTCGAAAAGAAAACGAATGGTGCGAAGAAAAATAAAAAAGAAAATAAAACAGAAATGAACTCAGTAAACAAAGTCAAGCTAAGTCTGTTCACATTTTCACATTATTACTTTGTTTTGGTTTTAAACAGCACTTAGGACTGTATTATACGTCCAGTTGTATTATAGATGTTCTGCAAATGCAAAGTAAAATGTTGCCAAAGCTATGCTGCTAAAATTGTTGAACATTTTTTTGGGTATTGTTATAATTTTATGATTAATGAGTGAGAACAAGTTGAATATTTCTAAAGGTGGGTTTTTTACAGTTGTTGCGAAACTTACATAATTTTTCCGGTTTGACAGGTTTTTCGGTTACGGTTATGTGTGAGATTGAAAATAGCTATTTGATTCGTACACAAAAGGTATTTGATTCATTACAATCGACTAAGGCGGAATTACGTAGATGCTGATCGAGATGCACCAATCGGAAAATTGTTTCTAGATCTACCCCCATGTTGTAGATATATTTCATCCGTTACGAACGCTACGTCTTCATCACTCCAACAAAGTCAAACTCATAATTAAGCATTCTGGTAGTGTTAGTATAAAAAAACAAGAGTCCAAGTGAGAAAGCCAACTCTTTCTGTCTGCACAGAGCCTTTGCTTTGCTTTGCCAATTATTCAAAACAATCCTCGCTGTAATTTTCTGTACAATCTGTCTGCCCCCTCCCAATTAGTTTGTTAGCTAAATACTTTTGATTAATGAATAAAGACTTGATTTTGGTCCAGCAAGTGCTGTCCTATAGTAGATAGAATCATGCTTAAGGTTGGGTTGTTTGGAATTGTCAGGTGGTTGCTCTCTGCAGCTGAACATCTTTTACTGCTAATTGTATGGTTATACATTACACTTTTTACCTGAGTCGTAGTTTCGTTGCCTTCACCTCAATTCAATCCAAAAATTGTAATGTCCAAAAATTTTATAGTTATTGTTCAAGGCCGCAGTATAGGCATCTGCAGTGTGCTTAGGGGTAGTTTAAACGAATCTATGACTTTTGTAGTGAATCCACAATCATGGACGAAAAAATTGTTGAGAAAGGTTCTGAAAAAGTATGTTCAGATTCCGCCCCACCTAGCCCCCCTTCCCAATTTCAATGTTGGATATTTTGTTTCATTCACATCAGAAGTAACCGATCCGTCATAATCTAAAGGAATGGCACCACCACCACAACTACCCCTACAACCATCACCACGAGCACCCCTATCACTACTACCACAACCACCCCTACCACGACCACCACAACCACCCCTACAACCATCACCATGACCACCTCTATCACCACCATCATGACCACCCCTATCACCACCACCACAACCACCCCTACAACCATCACCAATCACCATATCAAAGTTCGTTATCCCGTTACCAGTAATCAGTATTTCCAAAATGCCCTCTCTGTTCGAAGCCACAATGAAACATCGCTTGTTGATATGAAAATCCCCGCTGCAAAGTCATGGGTCTATTCTAACAGGCTCTAGCAATTGTATAACACCTTTTCTGTGAGCTAACAACACATCAATTGACGATGCAATCATCCTCCGCTGCTCAGTTCACAACTTTGTAAATCAACTTTCCTTACGCACCAAATTTTTGATCATGAAACTTGCCAACAAAAATTTTATAAAATAAACTCGTAGATCCTCATTCAATCCCGATACCTCTAGTTTGTTCGAATCTCTAATTCACAGGAACGTTTTATTGCTAATTCAAGATGCCCATAATATCGTGTATTTAGTTTCCAATCCTTCTTCTTCTTTCACACACGTGATCAACTTGTCTTCTTCATGCGATTCACAGATTAAAAAGCGACGAGCGAATTCTGAAGAAGACAAGTTGATCACATGTGTGAAAGAAGAAGAAGGATTGGAAACTAAATACATGATATTATGGGCATCTTGAATTAGCAATAAAACGTTCCTGTGAATTAGAGATTCGAACAAACTAGAGGTATCGGGATTGAATGAGGATCTACGAGTTTCCACAACCTCCCCTACCTTCAGCACCACAACCACCCCTACTCCCACCACCACAATCATGATTGTGCACCCTTAACAACCAGCATCATGATCATCCTGGTCATCAATATCATCATCATCATAACCACCACCATTCTCGTCATAATCATCACCGTCATCGTTGTGCATACCGATAAACATCTTTCATCATTGGACCGAAATAGCTGTATTCCACGAGAGTTGTTCTTCGAATATGCCCATATGTTTAATCTCCATCTGTTTAATTTTTTTGTTAGAGATCCATAATAATTGTTATTCCCTTTCTTGACCTGCTAAAATTATACGAGAACTCCATGGAGTGACAGTGACTCCCTGTTGGGAACCCCCAATCGACTGCATTCAAAAATATCCTCAACCCTGCATTCTTTTGTGAGAGATTGTAGGTGTGCGTATTCAGCATTTTTTCCTCATTCCTCCCGCTATTACAATTCAGATTTCAGATTTTCAATGAATTCAATGAAATCAGTTCCAGGCATTGAATCATTTCATGGATTTTCTATTAGTCTTTTTTGTCCTACTGCGTGTGCTCTGTGGTTGCTATGGTATACCTTGTAAACATAACAACAGATGTAAATTGGACTTGACATGCCACCCGTATGAATTACGTATACTCTTGTGATGCGCGCTCAACTGCCGGCGTTTGAGCAGAGCAATTTATCTGGTCTCTTTTTTATAAGAATATTGTTTATAAGAATATTCAGGCTCAGAATCATCCTATTTTTAAGAATATTGTAAGAATATGCTCAGCCTCAGCTCTCCCATATTTCTGTCTCATTTTCAGCAGATGCCTGTTTTGCAATGTTAGAACGAAACTTCATGATTGTTAACAACATTCTTTTGTTATAATAGTTAAATATTTCTTTCGCTCGACCATATGAGATGATTTTTCTTTTAACTATGTTCCCTAAAACCGCATATCAGATTTGAAAAATAAGAATACTTTAAGAATATATTCAGGCTCAAAACGAACATTTTTAAGAATATTGAGGCTGGACAAAATTTATAGTATTCTTATAAAAAAGAGTGTACCTATTCAGTCTTCTACACGTTTTTTATTTTACAAGAAAGTTTTTTTTTGGGCCAGTATTGAAACTTTCACAGATATTTCATATAACTTTCTTAGATATTTCATATTTTCAGTACCAACACTTTCTTGTGACTTTCTTAGGAAAAATTTTTGGAATGCAGTATTTCTGCAAATGCACAGTTTAAGGAACGAATACCACGTTTTTCAAAGAAAATAGTCATACGACTCGTGCAATAGCAGGATGAAAGGAAAACGAAATACAGAGCATTAATAGTGAAAATATGAAACAGAACATTCTTAAGTTTCAAGAATCCAGTATTGAACTTTCTTAAGGTTTTAAGATATTGAGCACCACTTTCTTATAAACAACTTTCTTATTTAAAAAAAACGTGTACTGTATTGTATTGTTATTGAATTGTATTACTTCACAGGGTCACCACCAACATCATTATCGTCATCGGGTAGTTGGGTATACACGCATGACGAGGGCGTTGACATTGACGATGACGATGACGATGACGATGACGATGAAGATGATGGTCACAAAAAGTCAGACAAAGAGGGATCAGAAGAAAAGAAAAGTAATAAGAAGTTGAGCACAGAAAACCAGAAAGAAGCAAAGCAACCATCGAATGCAAGGTGCTGAAAATGAAAACTTTCCTATCTTTTCGTTTGTTTTCCCTTTTCTTGGTGAAGTTTGATTCGAACTGACACATTGTAGCATATTTTTGCCTATATAGTAGTGTACGAGTTAATTATCTCTTATAACTTTGGGTATACATTTTCAGGAATTTGGTATAAATATGAGTAGCTACTTTGTTTGGGCGACACGCCCTTATCGGAAGCTAAGTCAAGTAACCCCTCCCCAGGATTTCAGTAAATATGATGCCAAACCCTTTTAGAAGTTATAAAACTTTTATTAGGCCTATCTACTCCAAATTGACTATGTCTTCCACATTTCTAGCTCTGCCGCTGCGCAGCCGCCACCACCGCCTGGGCCAAGAACATACTACAGAAAGCGAGACCCGACACGTATGTAGTTTCAATGATTATTCCTAAAGTCTTTTATATCATATATAAACGCTCCACCATTCGTCTAAACTCGTCCTTTCTCGTCCTCCCACCTCTTCCATCTTATTTTTTCACTTTGGTTTATTGTTATCAAATTGTGGTATATTGTAAGTCTTCAGAAAGCTAGCCTCGGTCTGTTCTTAGCTTATTCTTTGATTTTTATCAAAATTATCGAAATTTAGACTTCTGTTCTTAGAGTAAAGGGAAAAGCATCGGAGTTGTTTCAATAAAAAATCTTTTGAATAGGCAGTATTCCTCAGAAAAGAGGCCTTGTTCCTTGTTCAAAATATTTCGTCCAAGATTGAAGTATAAACGCTCCAAAAAATCGCGTGTAAACTCATTCTTTATTTAACGTTGGTTTTTAAAATAGCTTTACATCTAAAATGATATAGCTAATAAATACCAACATACTAAAAACCAAAATAATTATAAAGTTAGGATAAACTAAAAATCGAAAACATGTTTCCAAAATATTTTACGTTACAAACTACAAAACTACACTACAAGCTTACGTCAAGTTACAATATCGAGTTAATAAGAACCAAAATAAAGGAATCGATTTAAGGTTTACATAAAAATAAAAATTTTAGAAATAACCAATGTTTGCAATATATTCTGTGCAAAGCTTACAGTTGCATAATTTCACCTCTTTGTAGTTTTTCATGAGGTTTTGCTTGAAGCTTTGGACAGAATTGCTTTCCTTAGTTTCATTTGAGTTTCACTCAATCTTCCTCTTCCTTCCACCTATTCCATCTTTATTTTACTATTGTATATTATCAGCTATTTATATTACTTTTCAGCGACACCATCACCAACACCGTCATCGGATAGTTCATTCAGCGACTTTCTAAGAGATGACGATGATGGTCACAAAACATCTAAGAGCAAAGAAAAAAAGAAAAAATCGAAGCAGCAGTCAAATGCAAGGTACGCAAAATAGACATTTGCATGTTATTTTGGTGTATTTTAAAGGTTTTAGAAAATTTCAAATAGACCAAGACAGACGATTATACAGAATAGATGGCATCGAAGGCATTTGTCCATGACGATTGCGTTTAACCCTAATCCTACCCGACCCCCCCCTCAAGCTTTTCTTGAAACTGTTCTCTTGTGTGATTGATGTAAGCTTGCAAACCAGGCTGACGTTAGGCCAGTATGTATAAGCTACAATGGGATACAAAAAAATTCCCAAAATAATAACAATGGGTCACATGACATTGCCTTATATGGAAAGCGGTCATGCCAAAACCACATATAAATGCCTATTTTTACCAGTAAATCTTATCAGAATTGACTGATTCTTTGCAAGGTAATAAATAGTTACTAGCAGCAAAATGTAAAGAAATTAGGGTTAAAAATTGAATTTCTATGGAATCGTCTTTGATTTGTACAAAACTTCCAAAGTGCGAGCAATAGCGGGAATATCTTTCTACATACTTTTAAAAGCTTGCCCGACACTGCTCAGAGTATTAACGTCAGAAACAGAGCGAAACAATTCCCTAAGGTAGAATTTATCCCCAGATGTGGATCTAAATGCACCAATCAGAAAGTGAAGGTGGGCTTCCCGTTGTATCCTGCAAGCTGATGATTGTTGAAACACAATGCCGATTCGGCTTCACTTTCTGATTGGTGCATTTCGATCCGCGTCTTGGAATAAAATTCGACTTAAGCTATGGCTAAACTAGGGGGCGTGTCTCTCAGGGTTGCTAAACATGCAAGTGACAAGCAAGCAATATGTCCCCTGAGTCATTTGCATGTCGCGGAGACAAGAAATGTTTCTGTTGTCTCCCAGAAGCATTTGCGTATCTCTTGCTACAAATTTGTGGCGTGTTGGCCAAACTGGGAGACCCCGAGGAGACGTCAATGTCGCGCGCGGCATGTCTCTTAGTTTAGCCAGGCCTTTAGTCAACTGTTTCGATCTGTTTCTAACGTTTATACTCTGAATTGTGTCAGACGAAAAAAGCTTTTAGGTATGTCCAGAGATGTTTCCCCTATTACTCTAATTTAGAAAAATTTAAATTTAAATAATTTTTGAACTTGAATTGTATGTATGTATGAAGGTTAAGGTCCATCTCGGCCTAGATGCCTGTGATATAAATATTACTCAAAACTGACGTTTTCTTCCATACTTCTAGCTTTCAACCGCCATCACCGCTGGGACCACGAGAACAGTTTAGAAGAAAAGATCCAACGCGTATGTAATTTAAATGTTTATTTTTATGTTATGAAAATATCTATGTATATATGTCATATGATTTTGTTTAAATGTTATGTTTGGAGCTACAAACTCAAAGCTTTGGTGAATTTCGCGCACCAATTCCGAATTCAGCAAGACATTTTCAGCCTTTAAGAAAGCTACAGTAGTCTGCTTGAAATTTTTGCACCCATGACACTTTTTCCACACTTTCTTGACGGTAGTCCTTCGCCCTGACTAGGCTTAATCATCATCATCATCATCATCATCATCATCATCATCATCATCATCATCATCATTGATATATTAAATGTAGGCCATTTACAAAAACAAAATAGTTACAGCTACTTTTAGGCCTACTTGCTAATCTACATTACTACATTTTTCTGCATAAATCTAAAAAAGTTTACAATTCTCTGTATCTGCAAAATAAAAACAATCAGACCTTCCTAATGAAATATCTAAATCATTCTCTTCCTTCCACCTCTTCAGTCTTGATTCTAAATTAGGATATTGTTATCAAAATTATATTTCTTTATAGCTACACCATCACCAACACCGCCACCGTCATCGGACGATGAGGGTGACGAAGATGATCTCAAAGAATCTGATCAAAAGAACAAAACAAGGTACGAAAAAATATGATATAAAATATGCGGAAAAGTACTGTGGGGTGAAAGTTGGACTTCGGGTTGAAGTGTTGGATGGAATGATGGATGAAATGTTGGATGGAATGTTGGATGGAATGTTAAACGAAATGTTGGATGGGATGTCGGGTGAAATTTTTGATGGAAGTTAGGATAAGATGTTGGATGGAAGTTATGATGCAATGTTGAGGGGAATTTCGTGTTGAATTGTTGGATGGAATGTTAAATGAAATGTTGGATGGGATGTCGGGTGAAATTTTGGATGGAAGTTAGGATTAAATGTTGAACTGAATTTTGGGCTGCAATAATGAATGAGATTTTGGATGAAATTTTGAATGGATTTTTAGGTGGAATGTTCTCATTGCGCACACATAAACTAAACAAAGTTCGGGAAAGTGGCTAAACCATCAAACATCGTTAACACTTTAAAGAACTTTCATTTTGTCCACTAAACATTTGCAAGGATTTAGAAAGTCGGGGTAGGAATTTTGATGATTATTATTGTCATGAATCCCCCCTCCCCCTCTGCATATAGCAACTTTCTTTCGTTGTAATGTTACATCTTATATTGTAAGAACCAAAAGGCAATACAGTATTAAAAAGTATTGAAACTGAAACTCAGCTCTTAATACTTTCCATGATCATATCGTTGAACTTGCCCCCGCATTACTTGATAAGCAACCCTCCTACTCCTTGGGCGTGCGCTGCAAAATACCACGTGCTGCTTGGGGACTGGACCAAACCAACAAAATGAGCCAATGAGATGTAGTCTTTTCAACAACAGTCTTATCAGCAATAGTATTGTTTCTCTTGTAGCTCTGACCAGCCGCCTGCTCCAAGAGCTCATTTTAGACTAAGAGATCCTTCAGGTAACTCCAGCTCAATTTGATGTTTTATCTTCTGTACCTTACATACGTTTATGTTCTTTTTAGGATTTTCAGGTTGGGGTATAAGATTGAATTTACTGGGCGTTATTCATATCGGGATTTTGACGTTTTTGCTCATAGTTAGCTGGTTCTGAAGCATGTTTGTGTCTTTGGTGCCAGCGAAAACAGACAGGTTGAAGCATTGTGGAGAGAACTCAAAACTGAACATGGCTCATAATCTCTTTTTCTTACCCTATGGTCAGTTGAGGGCCGCAACTCTGTTATGCAATCTGATTGGCTGTAAAAGATCGAATGCAATGTAGAAGTTGGCCATTATTATGCCTAAAATAACTGTTTCCTTTGGGCAATACCAAAAATATTGACTCTCAGCCCTTGTGCAACAGTTTCGAGTTAATTTTTTGTTGGGTTTCCCTTAGAAACAGTTAGCATAGGCTTAGTGATGCCCACCCGTTACGTCAAACGTTTGAAATTTTTAGATTTTGAACGCAGAACCAAATGGCTTCGTCTTAATGGCTTAAAATAAGAGTTGCGTAATCAGGAAGGATTATGGCCATGCCCTGTCCATATGGTTAATAAACCATATAATAACTGTTTCCTTTGGGCAATACACTTTTTTTAATGAGCAACTGGACTTTCATCCAGCCCTCAAAATTGCTTAAAAGTTGCGTAACATTTTTCGTACCTAACAACCAGCCCTGACTTTGCAGGTCAAAATCATCAACTAAGCTTGGTTGTTTGACCTCTTACTTGCTTACCGTAATTCAGTTGAGACCTCAAGTTGCTTAATGTTAAGGTCAGTTCAACCCTAGTTGCTTATTGCGCGGTTGCTTATTAAAAAAAGAGTGTATAAGTTCTGTACAAAACCTCGCAAGTTCTGTTTTGTACTGACGGCTTCGGTTTAATATTTTCGAGTCTTCGGAAACAGTTTTAGGCTTAGTATTGCCCTCAGAAACATTTCTTATGTATGCTTTATTGTTTCCGCTTTGCGCTAATGATATATTCGAGAAGCAGCCGAGTAAATTTTTAACCAAAAATTGTTCGACCTGCAACTGTTTCAAGTAAATTTAAACGATATGTCAAACGCGTGTGAATGCCTTATGCCGCCAATTTTTCAACGCACCAGTGATTAGATCCCTATAGCAACCATATCTCACCAAAACAGGGCAACCAGGGTGTGAAATCGCCTCAACTAGCACAAAGAAAACACTAGCATCATAGCATCGCTGTTTATAATAACACTAACGGATCGTAACCCCCGTCACATATTAAACCCGAATAAATTGCATTTAGTCGTGCCTTAATATTCGTTCCAGGGAAGGCAATAACGGCATGGAAGCAATAGCAAACGGCTATGCAAAGAAGTCCCTCAGCGCTGTGTAGCCACCATTGTCTATCAACTGAGATCTGGTGATGTTTTTCTCATCATCGGAACTTCAGCATCGGAATGTCAAGCTTGCGTTCGAGGGCTGGCAGCATTAGCTGATATTACGAATCACTTTGACATCACATGAAAACGTTGTCTGCTATCGCACTAAATTCTTCACATTGTTTTTCAGATTCAGAATCAGAGGATGAGAAAAAGGACAAGAAGAAAAAGAAGAAATCAAAGAAACATTCACATGCAAAGTCCTCAAAGAAAACGAACGATGCGAAGAGGAAAAGAAATCGAAAAAAGAAATGAAACCAGTAATCACTTTAGCTCCTATGGAAATTGGGGGGGGGGGGGGCGGGTGTATTGAATGATCAATCAGAACGATTTTTGAATTTTTAGATTGACGCTTTTCTATAAAGCAACACAGCCAAACGATTAGATTTTTTGCTGGAATTTTCACTATATATCTTAAGCCCAAACTTCTATCGAAGGATGGTGATCTTGCCAAACGGCTAGCTGTACATGTTAGGCTAATCATTACAAAATTATAAGATGCCACAATAGATGGGATTCGAACCTTAGCTGCATGATCAGGAGCCAACGATGTTTCCACTGAGCTATAGAGCTCAATGAAATCGCCGAGTAACTCTCTGCGTCATACAGCCCAAGGATCTCCAGCCCAGGTTCGAATCTATTGTGGTATGCCACTTGTGGAAAAATCTATCGTAGTGTTCGCCATTCATGAGAAATATGTACAAAAATGTATGGTGCTGAAGAAGGCTCAAAATAGCCGAAACACAAAAATTCAAAACAGAGGAAAGCCTTGGGTTGTATGACTCAGAGAGTTACTTGGCGATTCATTGAGCTCTATAGCTCAGTGGAAACATCGTTGGCTCTCTGACCATGCAGCCCTGGTTCGAATGGGGTTCGAATCCCATCTATTGTGGTATGCCACTTCTGGAAAAATCTATCCTAGTGTTCGCCATTCATGACAAATATGCAGCTAATTATTAGATACTATACATTTTGCTCTTCTTCGTTGAGTGAGTGAAGAAATGCAAATAAACAAAGAGAATGGACGATTTTGACGAGCCTTTTTTGGATGTACGCGCGCTCGAGCAATACAAAAGAAACCGGCCAAATAACTATCCCCCTCTGCCCAAACCATGCAACCGCTATACACCCGAAATTCCACCAGATTGGCTTCATTTAGTGACTTCCTTGCTGGTGTGTCCTTTGGTAGTCTTAATAAGTCACCGTCCCATGCAAATCTTCTATATGCTTTACGATTTGGCTTCATGGCGTTGAATTTATTCTTTCCAAAGAGACTATCGTTGCTGACTTTGCCAATTCCGATTTAAAATTTTTCTCTTCTCATCAGTTTTCTTTGGAATATATCAATGGTTTCTTTGTTTTTTTTGTCAAAATCTATAATAGACTTTTTCAAAGAGGCTGGGTCGGGCGCGACATTATTCTGGAAAATGGTAGACATTTCCAATAAGGGAATCACCTTCGTGTGCAACGACTGGAATTACGGTCGTTTTATGGAAGGTAGTTCAGCTAATTTTGCGCAAAACTCACGAATAATGGAAGAAAAAGAGATTCTAGGAATCTGCAATAATCGAATAATAAATGTTGAAAAGATACGCAGAACTTTAGGAAACAAGACACAAGCAACTCACAAACATGAAAATACTTCATTAAATGTCTCCTTGAGCAGATATAGTGGGATTTGAGGCCTTTCCTTCCCTTTTATTCAAATGAAACTTGAATTTGAAGTTAAATTTCATGCACAACATCTCCTGAAATGAAACGACCGTAGTTCCAGTTTTTGCACGCGGAGGGGATTCCCTTATTTGAAATGTCTACCATTTTCCAGAAAAATGTCGCGCCCGACCCAGGCCTCTTTGAAAAGTTGTGTCAGTGGTCCGACATCTAGTTGGTAACTGAGTTTGTTGGTTGGTCTATTTGTTAGTTACCTTGTTGGTTACTTACTTATAATAATCATCAGCCATACCTGTATGACGTCAATCGATCAATCCAATCAATCCAGATTGGATGAAAGAGCATTTGGCGTCACGCGTCGTTCTTACATTGTCCCAATTAATTGCATGTTCAATGACGTCAATATTGTCTTTTCGCCAATGAGATAAATACGAAACATATCAATAATTAAATTGATGCTTTATTCATCGCTGCTTTTGATCCCGTTTGGTAGTTATGGAGATAAGAAACAAACAAGTTCGTTCTTGGACTTGAAAATGAATGAAATGAAATGTCATACTCATGGGGATCTGTTTTTATGTGCGAAGGATGAGCACATTATGTGGGGATGCGATGTCACGGATACAGGTATAGAGAGAGAGAGAGACCTAAGACGCTCTTTTTTTGCCAAAATGTAACAATAGATTAACTTTGAAGTCGCCGTAAGTGTCGGCATTAATGATATCATTAGCAAAAAGCAATTAATTTACAATAAACATCAATTAGCAGCATTTTCGGCATACCGGAAAAGCGGGACCCGGGACCCTAGGCGGGACCCAGCGGGACCCGGGACCCTAAGTGGGACCCTAGACGTGGGACCCTGGTGGGACCCGGGACCCTAGGTGGGACCCTAGACGTGGGACCCTGGTGGGACCCGGGACCCTAGGTGGGACCCTAGACGTGGGACCCTGGTGGGACCCGGGACCCTAGGTGGGACCCTAGACGTGGGACCCTGGTGGGACCCGGGACCCTAGGTGGGACCCTAGACGTGGGACCCTAGGTGGGACCCGGGACCCTAGGTGGGACCCTAGACGTGGGACCCTGGTGGGACCCGGGACCCTAGGTGGGACCCTAGACGTGGGACCCTAAGTGGGACCTTTGAACAATCGACACAAATCATTGAACAACAGACAAAAAATTGGAATGATAACCTACTAAGCCAACAGTGTAACCAAAATGAGAAACATAGAGTGAGTTCTTGCACATGACGGACATTTAGGTGCAATTGTGGGCAAAGGGAGAAAAAATTCCAAGCTAGAGATGTGCGAAGCCAAAATTGACGATATATTCAAGAGAAATCAAGAAAAATTGCGTCAAGAAGCTTAACAAGACAAATTTCAAAGTAATCTAAGTCCATTTAAACTATTTTCAGCCTTCTTCATGTACATACAGTATTGGCAACGTGCTACAGCCCACAAGTAACAACTTTCAGTAGGCCTCTATCAAAATTTCAAGTGCAGCCACTAAATTTGAGATGGAAACCTCTATAATATACGAATAATACATAGGGATAAATCTTTTATAATGTTTTTCTTTCGGTTTTTCTACAAATCTTTAATTTTTTCAAAATAAATCCCATAAGTTCTCCTAGTCTTCCCTCGTTCGTTGTGGTCATCGATTCAGCGGTGGCCTAAGCCTTTGTCGTTTATAACAACTTCATCAGAACATCGCAGCGTTCTTCGTTTCAAAAATTAATTTTGAAACATCAACTCCAATTTCAGTTGCCGCAGTTGTTATTTCTTTCATTTTCCCACTCTGAAGCCACTTACAGCAATATGCCGGTGGACTTTACTGCCTCGTTGTTTCCATTTTCCTTAGAATTTCTGTGTTGCAGGCACTCTTCCGTTCGCGTGATACTGTTTACGCATTCCACAGACAAGGAACAATGCCAATTAGATATAATGACAGTGATTTTATTGCTTCATGGATGTTTGACGTGGGACCCTGGTGGGACCCGGGACCCTAGGTGGGACCCTAGACGTGGGACCCTAGGTGGGACCCTAGGTTGGATCCTGAACGTAGGCATTGAGCAATCAATAAAAAGATTGCAACGATGACCTTTTGCATCAAAAGTGCAACAAAAATGAGAGCAAGTTGTGAATTAATTTTCTTATAATGTTTTTCGTTCTCCATAAATTTTCATCTCATTGGTCATCGATGGCTTAGGCCTTTGCTTTACAGAAACTTCAGCTGAACATGGAAGCGTTTCAAAAATAGGTTTCCAAATATTAATTCCAGTTTCAGTCGCAGCAGACATTGGACTGGAACTCGGACGAATTGAAGTGCGAATTTTGTCTTCAATTTGTTCACTGAAACTGATGTTCGCGTGTACGCGGAACAACTTGCTCCGTGTCTCCCATTTTTGTTGCACTTTTGATGCAAAAGATCATCGTTGCAATCTTTTTATTGATTGCTCAATGCCTACGTTCAGGATCCAACCTAGGGTCCCACCTAGGGTCCCACGTCTAGGGTCCCACCTAGGGTCCCGGGTCCCACCAGGGTCCCACGTCAAACATCCATGAAGCAATAAAATCACTGTCATTATATCTAATTGGCATTGTTCCTTGTCTGTGGAATGCGTAAACAGTATCACGCGAACGGAAGAGTGCCTGCAACACAGAAATTCTAAGGAAAATGGAAACAACGAGGCAGTAAAGTCCACCGGCATATTGCTGTAAGTGGCTTCGGAGTGGGAAAATGAAAGAAATAACAACTGCGGCAACTGAAATTGGAGTTGATGTTTCAAAATTAATTTTTGAAACGAAGAACGCTGCGATTTTCTGATGAAGTTGTTATAAACGACAAAGGCTTAGGCCACCGATGAATCGATGACCACAACGAACGAGGGAAGACTAGGAGAACTTATGGGATTTATTTTGAAAAAATTAAAGATTTGTAGAAAAACAGAAAGAAAAACATTATAAAAGATTTATCCCTATGTATTATTCGTATATTATAGAGGTTTCCATCTCAAATTTAGTGGCTGGACTTGAAATTTTGATAGAGGCCTACTGAAAGTTGTTACTTGTGGGCTGTAGCACGTTGCCAATACTGTATGTACATGAAGAAGGCTGAAAATAGTTTAAATGGACTTAGATTACTTTGAAATTTGTCTTGTTAAGCTTCTTGACGCAATTTTTCTTGATTTCTCTTGAATATATCATCAATTTTGGCTTCGCACACCTCTAGCTTGGAATTTTTTCTCCCTTTGCCCACAATTGCACCTAAATGTCCGTCATGTGCAAGAACTCACTCTATGTTTCTCATTTTGGTTACACTGTTGGCTTAGTAGGTTATCATTCCAATTTTTTGTCTGTTGTTCAATGATTTGTGTCGATTGTTCAAAGGTCCCACTTAGGGTCCCACGTCTAGGGTCCCACCTAGGGTCCCGGGTCCCACCAGGGTCCCACGTCTAGGGTCCCACCTAGGGTCCCGGGTCCCACCTAGGGTCCCAGGTCCCACCTAGGGTCCCACGTCTAGGGTCCCACCTAGGGTCCCGGGTCCCACCTAGGGTCCCACGTCTAGGGTCCCACCTAGGGTCCCGGGTCCCACCAGGGTCCCACGTCTAGGGTCCCACCTAGGGTCCCGGGTCCCACCTAGGGTCCCACGTCTAGGGTCCCACCTAGGGTCCCACCTAGGGTCCCGGTCCCACCAGGGTCCCACCAGGGTCCCACGTCTACGTCTAGGTCCCACCTAGGGTCCCGGGTCCCACCAGGGTCCCACGTCTAGGGTCCCACTTAGGGTCCCGGGTCCCGCTGGGTCCCACCTAGGGTCCCGGGTCCCGCTTTTCCGGTATGCCAGCATTTTCTACTGTGGCGAACTGGTCTAAACCACCGCTTTCTTAAACTAGAGGTCTGGAGTTCGATCCCCGTTTCACGGTACTCTCAATATTTTTTAAGATCGTTTGGTTTTCATTTTCATGTTTTCATACTCGAATCATTGATCGTAACAACTCTATCCGTTTATGTCCTTCAATAAAGTTTTCCATTTTTTAGTCTTCAATTTCAATATTTTCGTTTACTTTTATATGCTTTCGCGGTCCGCAGGTGTATAAAAGCAAATGAGTACCATGAAAAGAATACATATGGATCATATTAGTATTTACTTACTGGAGATCTGTCCCTCAAATTTCAATAAAAATTTTTCAGGCTGATATAGTTATGACTATGGAATACTATTCTAAATACATTGATTATGATTGAGCGAAAATCACGGCTGGGCGTAATTTACATGGGCTGCACGTGAAAGTCGACATAAACATGTTTTCGAATGGCAATCAACTGTTAAAATAGCTATTAGTGGTGATTACTCATTGGCAATTAGGTCGAGAGATAGATTCTTTGTTTTGTTTATCGAGTTGATGCAAGTTTATGCCAGAATTTCTATTACGCCACAAGCTCTCTCCGTTCTCTTTTTTGAAAATGACACAAAATCTTATAACTATATATGCAAATTTGGGAATCGAGAACGGCCCATTGCTGTCCAGAATTGAAGGTGAAAGTGCTCGCGAGATTCGAGTGAACGAAATTACGATCAGCAACACCACCAAAATCATCATTATCATAATCATTGACATCATCACTATCAGATTCAGCATGTTATTATCATTATCGTTGTCGTTATTGTCATGGTCATGATCATTGTGATAATCATGGTCATCATCATCATCATCATCGTCATGGTCATCATCATTATGATAATCATGGTCCTCATCCTCATCATCATCGTCATGGTCATGATCATTGTGATCATTGTGATAATCATTGTCATCAACATCAACATCATCGTCATGGTCATGATCATTGTGATAATCATGGTTATCTTCATCATCATCATCGTCATGGTCATGATCATTGTGATAATCATGGTTATCATCATCATCATCATCGTCATGGTCATTATCATTGTGATAATGATGGTCATCATCATCATCATCATCTTCATGGTCATGATTATTGTGATAATCATATAATCATGTTCATAATCAGTTTTGCTGCAGCTGTTGCACTGCTGGACATGGATTCATTTGTGACATCATTGTTTCATTGTTGCAAATTCTTGCAAACACTCTTTGGTAAGCGTTGTACCGCCATCCTTCGCACATTGCGACAGCATTGCTATGTTCTAGTTTCTCATTGACGCGACGCTGGCTTGCTGACATTAGACGGTGAAGTCACAAGGAAGAAGCAGAGAGCAGTGTCCCAGTGTTAGATCTTTGTGATGATTTTGTGAAGAAATCGTATTTGCCTTCTTATCAATCATCATGGGTTGTTCATGGTAAGCGAAAGCCAACTGAACCTTTTACCTCCTGAATTATGAAATACTCTTCATTTTCACTGAAATTTCAAATTTAATAGATTTGGGCATTCATAAAGCAAAACATGCAAAACATTTGGCTTGGTGGGCGAGAGCGATTTTTAATTATTTTTTGTTCCCCGAGAGACAACCCTGGATGACATCCCCCAAAATGACCAGGGCGACCAGGTTGAAATTCTCATTAGGCCAAAAATAAGTGCGAGTGAAAAGCTACAAGAAAAGTACTTACTTTTCTTTACATTTCTGAAGTTTTTACTCTAAAGAAAAGAGGATTAGGATTTTCGATTTTGGTACAAAGGCCAAAACATTGTCTTCCTTGATGTTGATGTTTGCGAACAACTAGGCAAGGCTATTAGCCGGAACCAGGGGAATTGGAATGGGATTGCATCTTGTCTCGCTAATCGGCCACAACAGGAGCTAAAGGGGTAAAGTCACTTCTGATTATCCCCAAACCATTAAATCTTACCAGTTTACCTTTGTATTTATACGTCTTTTTTATATAAGAAAGTGGTCGGCAAGAAAGTAGAACTCGGCTCCCCAAGAAAGTCCAGTTCAATCCTGGGTTTTTCAAACCTAACAAAGTATTTGATTGTGGATACTTTCCTCTTTGGCTCAAGAATTTCTATATATTTGCATGAAACTCAGCATAGGCTGAAAAACAAATAAAGAAAATTTCTAAGTAAAAGTGAAATAGGCCAGGGCGGCGCCAGCCACCAGACAGATAATGGGGTGGATATGGGAGTGAAACCGAGTGAAGCAACCAAAAATTTGGGGTCTCGGGGCCCCGAAGAAAATTTTTAGACCCCGCCGTTTACAGTATAGAAAGGCCCTTTTTGTTGCTAGAATTACGATTTGTCTCTTGTTCGTAATGAAAATTATAGCGTCAAGACAATTTTGCAGCAGTTTGATAATCCCGTTACAGTATTCTTCTTATCTTCTTAGCTCTTTGCAACCAGCTCCAAGAATGCATCATAGAATGGCTCATCGCTCTCCAAGTAATTTCAATTTATTCTTTGTTCATCTTTACTTCGACTTTGACTATTTGTGTCTACAAGAAACTTGGATACTATAGAGAGCGGAGGCGGAGGCAAAAAAATAGACAAAATTTTTGGCACACTGAGGTCTTTCGAAACTACGTTCTCGTCAGAGTGTGACTTGAATATATGATACACCGGGATGGTGAATAAATCACTGTACTGGTCTTCAAACTCTATCGAGATCACCCAACTTTCGCCAGCGACTTCTCGATTAGGCTCGATTGAAATTATATCATAGCTGGCTCACGAACAAAATTACCGACAGATTTGCAGGTGGTGGTAGCCCCCTATTTTGGCACGTCACTGCCTCCTTCCTTATGTATTTATCAAAAGCGCTCGTTCTGATAAATAAAAGTTGAAAGGTGCTGTTGTGTCGTGGTGTAATCCAGCTGACTCCTAGTGTCAGGAGTTCAGTGTGGTCAGGGTTCGTGCCAGTGCCGAGGTCTCGAATTGTTAACATACTTGAGATCCTAGGGACTGGCGCTAAAGCATCATTTCACCCCCATTTCACCTTCACCTTCAACTTCATCCCTTCTTTTTCTGGGAGTCAATTGATCACTGTACTCATAGAGCAAAGTTTGATTAAAGTGTTTTCCTTTCAGCCCCGTCAATACATTCATATGACTCCCATGAAGATGATCACAGCGAACACGACGATCACCAGAGCGATTACGATCACCACAGTATACATGATCACCACAGTATACACGATGATCACGATCATCACAGCGATCATGATCATCACAGTGATCACGGTGATCATGAAGATTAATGTAATCAAAAACCAAAAGGCATAGAGGGCATTGTGTGGGAATATTCAATATTCTACCCGCTTGCCGTCATGTAGACCTTCCCCTAATTTGCTTTCTCTGTCTTTTGCCAATTTAGCAAAGACAAAAACTGTTTCATGTTAGCATAGGATTATACTTAGTAATTTAATTTCATGTCAAAATCAGAGAAAAATAAAACGTTATTCTGATATTTAATTATAGTACATGTAACGACTTTGCTTTTGATTTTAAAATGAAGAAAATTAAAAACAAGGGCTCTTGGCCCACCATATAGAGTACGTTAATGTGACGTCATCAAAAATCTATTTTTAGAATGTCAAAATTTGCCTTTTATTTTGTGAAAGAGCATCAAGAATAATGCTTAAACGTACAGCGCGAAGTAATTCTATTTAAGTATTCGTGTCGATACGCGTAGATCTTTTTGAAGTGGAAATCCACCTTTCATCCTATTTAACTTGTAGACTCTTGTAGACTTGCCCCAAGTCTTTTTCTCAATATCTTTCTCCAATGGTCCAACATTCTGTGAAAAAAAAACAAAGGAGACACATTCCTTTGTTATGTCCGAAGGACATATTCAAGAGGGTGTTTGTAGAACGTATGCACTGAAAGATAATCGTTGTCGTCTTCGTCATGACGTCATCATCGTCATCTTTATCATCATCTTCAACATGATCATCATCAACATCGTGGTCGTCTCGTCGACTTCTTCTCCGTCATCATCGTTATCATTGTCATCATCGTCATGATCATCATCAGTCTTGAGAGCCACCCTCTCTGTGGAAGACCATTTTGCGTCACGCGTCGTTCTCCCACTGTCCAAGTGAATTGCGTGTTCAATGAAATCAATATTGTCTTTGCAAAAATGAGATCAATACCAAGCATGTGAATAATTTGATTGATGCATTGTTTATCGCTCGCTGCTTTTTATGCCATTTGGTAGTTATGGAGATAAACACAACCAATGTCGTTCTTGAACTTGCTGGACTGGACTTAAGATCAGTTTTTCAGCTGTTTGCTGCCTTGCTAACCCTGAAGTGAAGTGACAAGCAGAAAGAGAAAGCAGTGGAATCTTCTGTGATGATTTTGTGAAGAATTTCAAATTTATGTTCTTTATCAATAAACATGGGTTGTTCATGGTAAGCGAAAGTCTATTTACATTCTATGTTTGAGTTGCCTTGCCACCGAGACTATTTTTCTAACTATTATTAAATAAAATTTTCTCAGCCTGATGGATACACGCGCGAATGCCTTGCGCGAATGCATGCTTTTTTATTGGCTGCTTTAAAACAGGCAACTCATGGCTCAAAAAAGTGCTGTTGTTGTTGTTGATTCGAACGGTTATAGATCCGTCTTGTGTGGTAAATTAGGAAAGAATTCCCACAAAATGGAGGGTGAAAAGGCAAATATCGCAATTTAGACTAGACAACAAAGATATCACGCCAAGACATGACAAAAAACACGAAATATTACTAAATAACCAACAAACAAAACAGCAGAAGCTAAAGTATAAAAATTGTATTCACTTATCTCTTGTTAATCACGAGTTCTCTGTTCAGTAAGATCACTAAGAATAAAGCTATTTTCTGATCGCAAGTTGAAGTTCTCTAATCGCAAGTTCTGTCTAGACAGTCACGTTTCTCGAACGTCCTCATAAAAGTAATTTGCATAACAATGAAGTTTTCCGACACCTCCCCATATTTGAGTCCGAAGGGTCAAATATAAAGTTATAAAGATAAAGTTCAAATGTTATATTCTTCCTCATATTCAAATGTTCCTTTGATGTTATCACTCGCTTCAACTGCTGCTCTCCGCTTAGGACGAAATTCCTGAGCTCTCGCATCCAGTTGCGTAGAAGCACGATTCTTCACTTCCTCATCACAGTGTAATTCAAGTGGGTAGAGGAACTGTATCGGTCTCTCCAAAGACGACTTCCCGGCTCTCAACTTAACTGCACGAACGATTCCATCTCTTCCAGATATCAGATTAGTAATAATCCCTATCTTCCAATGTGCTCGGTTCTTCTCGTCGCCTTTAATCATTACTACATCTCCTTCTTTCATATTCGCTTCTTTCTCTAAGTGAATAGCACTATGTCTCTCTCTAAGTGCCCGTAAGTACTCTCTGTCCCATCTCTTCCACACTGCATCTTTGCATCTTTTAGATATTTTGCTCTCTTTCGCAAATCTCTTTCAACGATTTGCGATGGATCTTCATCTAACATGTGATTAGCTTTTCCAAAAATTAGCATATTCGGAGATGGCGTTGGTAACTCTACATCGTCCTCGCAGTAAGATAGTGGCCTGTTATTGAGTACTATCTGTATGTCTAAAAGAACCTCCTGTAACTCTGTAAATGTCAATTTCGCAGAACCGATTGCCTTGTATAATGATGACTTAACGATGCTCACCATTCGATCGAACATTCCTCCCCACCAGCTGGCACGGCTAAGATTGAACTGCCATCGAATCTCTTCCTTTGCCAGATAATCTTGAAGCTTTTCGCCTTTTCTCACCCTTTTTATCCACTTTGAGGCGGCAATAAATGTGCTCCCATTATCTGAAATGAATTTTGACGGCCTGCCTCTAGCTGCTATGAATCGCTTGAGACTCAACAAGAACTGCTCACAAGTTGCATTAGGTAAGAGTTCAAGGTGCAGTCCTCGTGTTAATGCACAGGTATAAAGGATAATGAAGGCTTTGCCGTCTGATTTACCTTTTGTCTTGATTGGACCTGCAAAGTCGACTCCCACAACGTCAAACGGCATGTTTCCCTCAGATCTTTCCCGTGGTAGGTTTCCAGGTGGAGGTGCAGGTGCAGCTGTTGCTTGAAATCTTTTGCAACCGTGACAATCTTTTCGAATTCTCTTTGTAATGCTGCGTAGCTTGGGAATCCAATACTGCTCACGAACCTTTGCCATCGTAAGAGATACTCCCCCGTGCAGGGTTTGTAGATGAGCATGTTCAACGAGCTTTGCTGAAATGACGTGACGAAAAGGAAGGTAAGTAGGATATACTCCTGTATTCTACCTCTGCATTCGTAGATTCCTTTTCATTCTCAATTAGGTTCAACCTTTCACTGTCATTTTAAACTCCAGCGTTCCCTTTACGTCTTGTTGGGCTCTTTTAACAAGGAAATCTATTTGATCTTGAATTTCCTCAGTTAACAAGGGACCTTTGATTCTCTGCTCTTTCTTACAGTTCTTTGAGAACCTCTTTATCCAAGCTAATATTCTCACGACTTTCCACCAGCTCTTTCTCTTCGCAATTCATCGATTTCATCTGGCTCTCTTTCAACTGCTACTTGTAGGATTTCTCTTACTGGTTGCTTTTTCTCTCTGAATCATCATCTACTCTGATAACAATCATTTCGGGCCATTTGTTTACTTCACTCAGCCATGAAGGCCCTCGCATCCATTTCTCATTATCCTGCAGATTGCTCCTCCTCTGCTGCCTGTATCTGCTGGGTTTTCCTTTGTAGGCACGTGTCTCCAAATGAAACCTTTCTCGCTTATTTTCTTGATTCTGTTACCTACAAACTGTTTGTATTTTCCCTTTTCTTGAAGCCAGTATAGACAAACTGTTGAGTCAGTCCAACCATAAATTCCTGATATCGGGTACTGAGTGAGTGCTTTAGCTGTGTTGTCCAACAAATTGCTCGTCATGTGACAGCTTACCAATTCCAGTCTTGGAATTGTTAAGTCTCGTTTTGCTAGTCTAGATTTTGCCACTAGCAAGCCTTGAGTAATAGCATCTCCTTGATGAACAACAGCGTAGACTGTGGCACAGCATCCTAAGATGCTGGCATCAGAGAATCCATGTAGCTCAATAGCTGTTATAGGCTCTTTCTTTGCCGTCAAGCATCTTGGAATTGCCATTTGTTCAGGTAAGCTCTTTAACCATTTTTCCCAACGATTCTTTAAGTCATATGGTAGTTCTGCATCCCAAGAAAGTTTCCTTTCGCATATATCTCGAAATATGACTTTGGCTGTTAACAACAAAGGCGAAGCTATGCCCATAGGGTCGTAAACTTTAGCTATTGTACTCAATACAATACGCTTTGTTGCCGCTGGCTCACTCTCTGGAAACTTGATAGCAAGTATATCACTTTTCTTTTCCCATGCAATGCCTAGAAGCTTAGTTTCTGTACCTTTGGTACCTAAACTTTCCTTTGCAAAAGTTGTTTCTTCAGGGTCAATAGTTTCTCCGTCGAGTCTGCTATCATTCGAGTGCCATTTGTGAAGTTCAAATTTTCCTGCTTTGAAAATTGCCACTGATGTCTCTTTAAGTTCTCTAGTCTCTCTATAGTTGTTTCCACCAAGATTGATATCGACGTAGATACCATCTCTTATTTCTTGTACACATTCCGGATACTGCTCTGCAAACTTCTCAAGATGTTGCTCTAAAGTTCCCCAAGCAAAAGGGGCTTGGGCCTAGCCCAAACATAGCTCTCTCACCCGATAAATGATAGGTTTCTTGCTCTGAAGATCTTCTATCCAAATGAATCTCAGCACATCTCTTTCTATTTGCTTGATAACAATTTGTAGAAACGCTTGCTTAATGTCCCCTGCCAAATATATTGGCTTGAATCTTGATCGTAAGAGAATGTCCAAGATCTTTCGCTGTAGTGGAGGACCGATGTCCAAACACTCGTTCAGTGAAGGAGACTGGGAATCTGCTTTTGCAGACGCATCATAGACTATGCGTATTTTCGTTGATTGAGCGTTTGCTCGGACAACTGGTTTGTGAGGAATATAGTGTTCAGCACCTACAGCTATCTTTGGTGCTTCCTCCACGATTCCTCTCTCAACTGCTCCTGAATAATGTTGTGATAAGTCTCAAGTAGTGCTGGCTGTTTGTCTAAACGACGAATCAAAGAATTAAACCTAGCTTTAGCCACATTCTCGTTGCTTGGAAGTGGCGGATGTGCTGCTTTCCATGGGAGAGAAGTTTCGTACCTCCCATCTTCTCTTTGGATGAGCTGTTCTTTGAACTCTTGATAAACACTCATTTGATCCCCTCAGGCTTGTCTTCAATGCCTAACACATCCAGACTGCATAATTGCATAAAATCATCATTAGAGGTTCTTGTGAACATAAGTGCTGAATTGGTCTCTTCTCTTCCAGGTGACATAATCACCCATCCGAAGGATGTTTTTTCTGCTATAGCTTCACCAGCTTTCCCAACTCTTGGAGGTTCAGATGTCTTGATATAGGAGTAGGCACTTGTCCCTAGTATCATATGAACGGGCAGGATATCTTTGGTTGCAACATCCTCCATTTCGACCCCATTCAGGTGTGTTTTGGCACTGATGATCTTAGCATACCTTGGGTTTGGTAAGCTGAGCAACACATTTTCTCAACTGCATTGACTTCCGATCTCATGCTGAACTTCTTGAAGTGTCACTTATTTCAACATCATACACATCTACTTTTCTGTTGGTTATTCCTAGCAGAGTTTCAATTGATTTGTGCTCTTGTCTCACTGGGCTCTTGTTGATAAGTTTCACTAACGTTGAAGACATGTAATTACTGCTTGATCCAGTGTCCAAAAGTGCTCTGCATTTTATGCCCTCAACTTGGACTACTACAACTGGGTGAATCACGTTTTGATCATTGGCTGCTGTCATCCCTGGTTCTCTTTGCTTTTTGTCACAAATGGAAGTATGGTGGCGTTTTGACACACTTGACAATTGATTTTGCTCTTACATTCGTTAGCTCTGTGCTTTTCCCCTGTACAATTAAAGCACAATCTCTTGTTACTCAAGATCTTTCTTCTCTCTTCTATTGTGGTCACTGCTTCACACTCTGAAGACTTATGGTCGCTCTTGTCACAAAATGCGCATGTCTTTGGCTTTGGTTGGTCTCTTGCTGGAAATGCTTTCTCTCTTTTGAAGTCTCTTGGCTGTTGTCTAGTATCTCTGTCACCAGTCTGTAGAGGGTTCCTGTCGATCCAGTGTCTTAGTGCTTCAAGTAACTTGTGGAAATCCCACTCTTTCCATTTTGAATCAGTCCTTGTGATGTCTGAACGAATGCCCTCAAGTTTGTCTAATGTTAGACGCACATTTCCTGTCACATTTCCCAGTTTTCCCAGAGTGTCCAAAGCTTGAACATGGCAAAGTAGCTCGTCATAGAATTCATGAATCTTTGGTCTTGTTGTTCCATGTATAGTTGGCAAGCTCATGATCTTTTGTATGTGGGCATTGACAACCTCAGCAATGTCACCATATCTTTGCTTTAGCATTGATTTTGCCCTTTCATAACCCTCACTGTCCACAGGGAGTTTCTCAATTGTAGCCCGAACTTTGGGAATGACTAGTTCTTTCAGGTAGGAAAACTTTGCGGCATCTCCAATTGGAGCTTTGTCAATCTGTGTCTCAAATAAGCTCCAAAACCTAACCCAGTCAAGATGTGTCCCTTGAAACCTAGATATTTGCAAGTCAGGCAGCTTTGTTTGAATTCTTTTCCTTCTGCTAGTTCCAGTTTTTCTTCTCTAGCTCTATGGCAAATTTCTCTTGGCGTTGCAACTTTGCAGCTTCAGCTTTCTTCTTCTACCCTCAGCCTTGCTTTTATTTGGGTCTCAAATTCAATTTGTTCGCTTCTCTGTTTTTGTTTGTTTTCCTCTTCAATGGTAGACAAAGATGACTCTATTTCACTTAGTGAAAGTTCAAAAGGTTCTAAGAATACTTTCATTTCTTTTGTCCATCCATCGATTGTCTCTTCTGACTCATCCTCCTCGATTAGAATTCCTTGGACATCTTGAATCAAATCCAGACACTCCTCGATCTTCGATGCAAGAAGCTTTCTTTGGCGATTTAAATGCTCATTTCTCCCATGAAATAAGATTTCTTTTGTCGATTTGTCGAAATAGGTTAATTTCTTCAATACAGACTGGATTAATGATCTTTTCGATGCAAGTTCCTGTTTGTTTACATTTGATTCGTCAGAGTCAGACGGCCTAACCGACTCAAGCTCTTTTGTTTTTCCTCTCGTTGTTGCCATACTTTTTCTGCAAATTCACTCCCCCAAATACGAATGTTCGATATAATCACAGTCACAAATGATAAACAGTCTCGTCGGAGGTGCCACGTTGTGGTAAATTAGGAAAGAATTCCCACAAAATGGAGGGTGAAAAGGCAAATATCGCAATTTAGACTAGACAACAAAGATATCACGCCAAGACATGACAAAAAACACGAAATATTACTAAATAACCAACAAACAAAACAGCAGAAGCTAAAGTATAAAAATTGTATTCACTTATCTCTTGTTAATCACGAGTTCTCTGTTCAGTAAGATCACTAAGAATAAAGCTATTTTCTGATCGCAAGTTGAAGTTCTCTAATCGCAAGTTCTGTCTAGACAGTCACGTTTCTCGAACGTCCTCATAAAAGTAATTTGCATAACAATGAAGTTTTCCGACATCTAATCTCGAAACCTGACCTAAAGGAATACACAATTTTCGAGTCTATGTTACTTTCGGTTTCGTTTTCACTTTCTGCTTCGCTTGAAATACCATTGCGATAGGCCATTTTTCTAAACAGAACAGGTGGGAAAGAGTTTGTGTCCAATGAAAAAAAATTTGTGTCCAGCGGAAAAGAGTTTGTGTCCAGTGAAAAAGAAAAGTTGCCGTGACACTTCTGGGCCACCGTACTACGGCAGGCGACTATCGGATGTTCTACAACCACGTTGCTTCTGGTCGCAAGACATTTAGTCAAAAATCTATTTGTTTTTCTGGTCCGGTTGCCATTTCAAGCAAAAAATCGCACGTGTAGCCGCGGCTTTACTGACAGATTTTCAATCGTGGTTTTCCCATACCGATACCCCCTACTTTCGTACGCCCTTTTCCCCCTCCTAACTATTTGTTAAAAACTCTATCGTTCCCTTATTTGAGTGCCGAGAGCCAAGCTGATTTAAGTGTTGTTCCTTTTCAGCGCCGTCAATAGAGTCATTCGACTTCGGAGAAGATCACCACAGTGACCACGATGATCACGATCACCACAGCGATCATGACGATCACCACAGCGATCATGGCGATCACCACAGCGATCATGACGATCACCACAGCGATCATGGCGATCACCACAGCGATCATGACGATCACCACAGCGATCATGGCGATCACCACAGCAATCATGGCGATCACCACAGCGATCATGACGATCACCACAGCGATCATGACGATCACCACAGCGTTCATGACGATCACCACAGCGATCATGACGTTCACCACAGCGTTCATGACGATCATCACAGCGATCATGGCGATCACCACAGCGATCATGGTAATCATGAAGATTAATATAATCACACCAAAAGGAACAGCGGGTATTGTGTGGGAATATTCTATCCTCTTATATGGATCTTGCCCGAATTTGCTTCCCTGTCTTATTGCCAGTCTAGCAACTACAAGACAAAAACTGTTTGAAATGTAAGCTACACTCTTTTTTTATAAGAATAAAGTTTATAAGAATATTGAGGCTCAGAATCATCCAATTTTTAAGAATATTGTAAGAATATGCTCAGCCTCAGCTTGCATTATTTGTGTCTCATTTTTCAGAAGTTGCCTGTTTTGCAATGTTAAAACGAAACTTCATGATTGTTAACAACATTCTTATTGTTATAATAGTTGAATTTTTCTTTCGCTCCGCCATTTCCTCGTAATTTTTCTTTTAACTATGTTCCCCTGAAACCATATCATGTTTGAAAAAATAAGAATACTTTAAGAATATTTTCAGGCTCAAAACGAAAATTTCTTAAGAATATTGAGGCTGGGCAAAATTTATAGTATTCTTATAAAAAAAAAGAGTGTATCACTCACTTCATAGTTCGTCCCTGTTTCTTCAATGATGTGGTCCATATGCCTGGAATAACCTTCGTTATCATCATCTTCAACACAGTACGACCATTTTAAATCTGAAATTAAGAAATAGTCTAGTTTGATGGTGAAAAATCACATTGAAATACACATAAAAGTCAACTATAAGCTTCTCAAGTCAGTCTGTTAGCTAGTAGGCACATTAGTGGTACTTCATCAAGTTGGTCGTAGCACTGAAATAACTGGGGCCTTAAATACCTCATTCATCAATGTCTAATTTCATAATCATTGTCTTCTTTACATAATGTTGTATTCATTAGCATACAGTACGTATTGTATTCATTAGCATACAGTATGTATTGTATTCATCGCCTCTTCATAGCGTCTCCATCCAAAATCATTTGGTTAACATTGGGCAGGCTTATAATCTTCATTTAACACAGTAAACATTAGCTTCTTCCTATATCATTTGTTGCATTTTTTATTCATTCTGCAATCATTCGCATCTTTCGTCATACTGTATTCATTTGCATCTTCACGTCACGCTTTATTCATTAGCTTCTTCACTTCATACCAAATTCATTAGCTTCTTCACTGCATACTTAATTCATTAGCTTCTTCACTTCATACTTAATTCATTAGCTTCTTAACTGCATACTTAATTCATTAGCTTCTTCACTTCATACTTAATTCATTAGCTTCTTCACTTGATGCTAAATTCATTAGGTTCTTCTTTAGCTACAAAATTCACTCACATCTTCATTTGATACCTTATTCACAAGTGTCTTATTTAAAAACTGCATTCATTAGCATAATCGTCTTCAGGTACTTTTTGTATCTAATAGGTGCATCTTTTCTTCGAACCCCTCGTCTTCCTTTCCAACCGTCTTCATCACGATCTTAATGTCAAACTAATTTATTAGACCTCCAGTTCGCATTTATGTTTTATGTCATATTCACAACTACATTGAAAACACCCAAAGAAGACAACAAGAATTTGTCATACCTATATTTTCTTTGAGAAATGAAAACAGTATTTTTCGTTGAATCTCCATAGCTGTATCTTGATTAAGACTAGCGTGCATCTTGAATAGTTTCAGCAACCAACTTGGAACGATTGAAGGTATATCGCATTGACTATGATGTCCAGTTCCTCTATGAAACAAAATATGACTTTTGATTACAGCAATTATCAAACATCAGGAATATTATTGTCATGGATACCAGGATAGAATATGTAGGTAGACGGTGCTGAAGAAGGCTCAACATAGCCGAAACACAAAGGTTAAACGGGAGGAGAGCCTTGGGCTGTATGACTTGGAGAGCTAAACTCGGCGAATTCATTGGGTACTACAGCTGAGCGGAAACGTCGTTGGCACTCAGTCATACAGTCCAGGTTCGAATCCAATCTATTGTGGTATGCCACATGGAGAAAAATCTATCCTTTTGATGACACATATAAATGATAATTATGTTGCTGAAGAAGGCTCAACATATGTAGCCGAAACACAAAAGTCAAAACGGGAGGAGAGCCTTGGGCTGTATGACTTGGAGAGCTAAACTCGGCGATTTCATTGAGCACTATAGCTAAGCGAAAACGTTGTTGGCTCTCTGATCATGCAGTCCAGGCTCGAAGTTCATCTACCGTGGTATGCCACTAATGGAAAAATCAAACAACAGAAAGTTCACAAATAGAAAAGTTAATACACAGATGAATAGCAAACATGAGGCAGCTATTTCTACCAAGGTCTCAAATGAAACCTAATTGAAGTTTTTAACAAAATTCTTACTTTATTGTCAGCTCTTTCTTATTTTCATCTAGAAATGAATTAAGATGCATTATGTCGGCCACAGTCAATAGTTGTTTGATAAAATTCTATTAAAATTCTATTAATTGTCATTTTGCAATGTAGCTATAACATTAATTCCGAAATTAAGATCAAATTTGTAGAAAACTCATGTCTCGTATGCACAGCCGAAAAACGTTACTCTCCTCGTCCTGTGGGTTGTCGTGAGATGATAAATGCTGTACATGGTTTTTGTACAACGGTAACGTAAAAGAGTCTTAATAACACTATAACATAGGCACACGCTTAACGTGGGACAAAAGAAAGCAAGGGTGTGGCATTCGAAAAAAATAAGAAGGAGGGATAACGCAAAGTAATCAGATTGCGATCGGGATAGCAATCTACTTCTGGATCAGGAATTTGATTAAATTTCTTGTCATAGCTATCAAGACAATCTGTTTACACGCAAAAAAAAATTTTCGAATTGCTTTGTAGATATAGTAGAGGGCTATCCGGATTAGTTCAAGCATCGTATGGTCTAATTCTAACTCGTGGTGTTGGGAGCTTGGTAAGGTCGGGGTTCGAGTCCAAGCCATGGTAGCGTCTAGCTAGGGTAGAGGTCTTGTTAGTTCATCTAGATTAAGCGACAGGCGTTGAATACATAAGTACAGGTTAAAAAGGAAAAAATGTGCTGTTTTGCCTTTTTCCTTTTCAAATATATGTAACGTACGTTATTTCACATTCACCTTCAAAGCAGCTATATGTAGCCGAGATATAAGTTTCATACAAAGCCCAGGACAAAGACATCAAATAATAAAAATCCGTCTCGAGTACACGTTTTTTTTTATAAGGAACCTTTGGTCTGAGTTGAGGCTGGAGTTCCTTAATTTTTCAACAAAATGAGGCTGAAAGTTCCTTATACTGTTCTTTGTCGTGGGATATGTATTAATGCTACAGCAAATTCATATAAACTATTCTTCATTTCTAACTTTAAGTATAAATGGAGCCTTTTGGGGAAGAACGATGGGAAATATATTGAACTTCTGTTCCTTTTTCGTACAAACCGTCTTATTCGTTAAAAAAGAGTTTCTAAGTTTTTCATCCGAGCCTCGACAGTTCCTTAAAGTTCCTTAATTTTTTTGAGAATTTTCAGCCTCGAGTTCCTTACAAAGGGGTTCCTTATAAAAAACGTGTATATACATAACAGCAACTAAAACCGAATTTTAAGTCTACTTAGTAATAAGGTATACCTTCTCCCATGAACTCCTTCATTGCTTTTATGTTACTCTCCCAATGAAATGTCTCTGAATTTATAAACAGCACTGGTTGTTCTACATTGCCATAAACATCTTTGCCAAGTGGAAACATCCAAGCGTCAAATACTACACCAGATCTGTCAGCAAATAAAAAATTTGGTCATAGAACGGCATTATATTAAGTATCTAGACCCGGTGGGGGGTACTTGAAGTTTCAGATAGGGACGTGCCGCCCGAGCAACAAGATGCCTACCCATATTTAAACGAAATATACCAAAATTCTTAAACTAAATTCCTAAAAATATATACCCAAAATTATACGAAAATATAAACCCCTCCTAAAATTTCACCCGCGAAAATGTGTACACGTTTCCCAAATTAGGGGTTTACCAAAGTTTACCTAAAAGCAAGTAAACCCCTAATTGCGAGAAACAGCAGAAACATACATCTCTTGACACAGCACTTGCAGCATGTCCAGAGATGTTTACGCTGTTTCTCGCAATTTCTCGCTTTTTCTCGCACTCAAAAACCATAAACCCATAATGCTTTGCGGTTAGTTGGAGACATAGAGATGGCTGGAAAGCCCGCCAAACACAAAATGACTTGTTGATGCTGACGTGATTGACGATGTTGCAGCAGTGGCCACGTGCTGCAAAATTTTTCAATGGGATGTGGAAAGTTGGAATTTCTTAAACTTTAATCGACAGGGAAGTATGTAACTTAATGCAACATGTTTAAACATTAACGGAGTTAAAATCTTTACATATTCCCTTCATTCCTCATTTCAGATGAGATGGTCTATAAGGCCTAACCAGTGTAGACCTAAGGCCTAACCCAAACCTAGGCCTTAGGCCTAACCTAGTAGGCCTACCTATCTAGTGAATGGACGAAAGTATAGTAGAAGAAGGCCTTCCGTAGAATGTCGAAAGCTTTGTTGCATGTTTCCTAGAAGGCTTCCAGGGATACCCTAGGTCGGTCTATATAAAGGGAGCTCTTCATCTTTGCCATTGATTTAGAAATTTTACTAAAGGCCTTCTTTAAAATATCTAGACTAGTTAGGTACTAGCCTACACTAACTTGGGGACAGCCTCAATCCTCTCCTATTGTTTTGAATAATAGCCTTTTTTCCCGTCCACCACCAATTGACTTTCGTGTTCATGTTGACAATTTAAGCACAAAGAAAGAATTCTTTTTGTAGATGACTTACTTGAATCTTTTATCTTTTGCAAGGGCATTTAAAACAGTCGCCCCACCAAATGAATGTCCAACAATTGAAACTTCTTTCAAATTTAGAGCACCCTAGAAAAAATTTAACATGTAAGAAGTTTTCAGTAAATGGTACAGCCTGAAGCATAATGGTCAGCTGTCTGCCTTTACTTCCTTGCCCAGTTAGAATTGCGCAAATGTTAGTGGGCCTTCTAAAACAGTGAACAAACAATATGCGGTTATTGAATGATTGCAAGGTCAATGCTGGAAAATATTCGGACCGAAGCATGACGTACCAACCAAACGTATTGAGGTCTTTAAAAAGAGCTGAGGTCTGAATATTTTCCTGCATCAACTGAACAATCGTTTAATAAAGGCTATACCATATGGTGTTAAAAACAATATAGAATATTTTTGAACTTTATTGGAGAATGTTTACTCAAGAAACATCATTTGTCAGTATTTCGTTTTCCTATCTCAATCTCTCTCACTTGATCAATAAGAAATTACGTTGCTATATCACATGGTTATATCAACGCTGGTCAATACGGCTTTCACAGACCATTGAAGAACAAATCAGATTGTGTCATTGCCAGTCTGAACAGCCGTATTTTCGAACACCAGATATAATAATGCATTCTATCAAACTTTACAAAAGCATGATTTGATTGGAAACCTGAAAGCCATCAAGTCAGAGTGGCTCAAGGCAACTGTATATTGGTCAAATGCCTTTAAAATGAATGTAAAAATTTGTTTAGCTTCTAGAATTAAGAATGAATTTGGATGATCAACTCACCTTGAGGGATGAAAGGTTAAAGTTTGATTCCACCACATTCTTAGGACCACAATCTGATGAACCATCATCATTCAACATTTCCAGGATTGTCAAAGCCATCGAGACTTCATGTGCCCTTTGCTCAACCTATTAAAAATAAGGTAACAATATAAATAATTCTCTTATATTTATTCCCTGTGATTCAGTGTTACTTCTCATCTTCCATTCAAGGTACGCAAATGTGTTGTATCTGTTGTACCATTGCATATGATTCTAATAGTCGTGGGTGTGATATTCATTAGCCTCCATTCAGACTCAAACTGACCAAATTAGTAGATCTTCTCATGTAATCATTCTGAGTCTGAGCACAGGCTTATATCCATCCCAACTTCCAGCTTCCATAATGATAAAAGAGGATGTGTTCCCTTTAATTAGTGACTGTCAGGCACAAATTTTCTGACAGTTACAAAAGTGCGAGAATGGCTTCGTTGTGCTTGGCTAGCCACACCTATGTGACTTTTTTCTCACAATGGATGGATTTGAGACTGTCAGCATCAAATGCACAGAATAAGGATATTGGCAAGCAATTTCTTTTGTCAATGCAAAAAAGAGGTTAAGTGGCTGCCAAAAGCTTTCCATTAACAAGGAATCAAGTGTATGATGCAGACTATTGTTTTCCATTGTTCTCTTAATCAAAATTTATGACAATGAAACTCAAAGCATTCTGACCAGAGTTTACCTCCTGCCTAACCCCTATTCTGTGCAATGTGTTCCTAGGGAAATTTTCTGTGCCATGTGTTCCTAGTGAAATTTTCTTTTGGATTGAAGAATCATAGAGTTGAAAGCCCAAAGGATCATAAGTACATAGAATGGCAACAGCTGCATAACATGAGGCCCCCAATGTTAATAGGAAGACACCCTTTTGAATTTTGATCATTGCAGCAATGCTGACTTTGATGCATTAGGATCAAGACAGTTGCAATGAGTTCAACTTTCCCAAATATTACGATCCTTCCAGAATGTCAAAAGAGTCACTTCCCTAGTTCAAAATGGAGAAAATATCGTACTTGCGAGTTTCTCAGAGCAAACTCATTATCATGCTTAAAAAGTCTTCGATAAGGAATGATCACTTCACTGTTGTCTTCATCACTGATGCAGTATGTTGCAGAGGCAGACTGATCTCTAGAATATAAACACAAACTCAATCTAAAAACATTGCTTTTTTGAGCACTTGAACCTTCTTTCACTGGTAGCTTATTCAAGGCTTTAGGGGTATGTTCCAGGGACCTCATATCTGATATTACTCATTTTGGTGATAATCAATTATAAGTGACCAACCTGTGTTCAACAGCAGCAACCAAAAAACCTTTAGATGCTAAATCTGCACAGAATGAGCTGTAGGCAGTTCTATTGGCACCCAAACCATGGCTGAATACTACCACTGGAAAGCGTCTTTTTGCTGTTTCAAGATCATTTTCACTAGAGCAGTCTTGATCATTGTTGACATGATAGAGAGGTGCATCAAGATAAGCATGCATTCTTGTGTGTCCTAAAAGTAAGGCAACCTCAGAAATAAGAAATTGATACTTGAATAAGTGAATTTTCATCCAAACTGCTGCGTTAATTTCCCAAATTAGGGGTTTACTTGGTTCCTTATTTCTAGCTTATTTGCACTTTACATATTTTCAGCTTTTATGCAAGCATTGCATGCATTCATGGCTTGGTTACACCTAATGCATGCATGTCCAGCTCATTCATTTTGTATGCCTTCCAGTTAGTTTGTATTGCATACATTTTTAGCTTGTCTGCAAGTGATGCATCCATTTACAGCTTGCTTGCAAATATTGCATTAATTTTCAGGTTCTGTATTGCATGCATTTTTATCTCTTTTGCAAGTATTGCATGTATTTTCAGCTTATCTAATCTGCAAGTATTCCCTGCAATTTCATCTTATCTGCAAGTATTTCATGCATTTTCAGCTTATCTACATGTACTGCATGCATTTTCAGCTTATCTGCATGTACTGCATGCATTTCCAGCTTATTTGTATTGCATGCAATTTCAGCTTGTTTGCAAGCGTATGCATTTTCAGCTTATCTAATCTGCAAGATTGCATGCAATTTCATCTTATCTGCAAGTATTGCATGCATTTTCAGCTTATCTGTGGTATTGCCTGCATTTTCAGCTTATCTGCATGTACTGCATGCATTTTTAGCTTATTTGTAAGTATTGCATGCATTTCAAGCTTATTTGTATTGCACGAATTTCCAACCTGTTTACATTGCATGCATTTGCAGCTTGCTTCCAAGTATTGCATGCATTTTTAGCTTATCTGCAAGTATTGCACGTATTATTAGCTTATCTGCAAGTATTGCATGCATTATTAGCTTATCTGCAAGTATTGCATGCATTTTCAGCTTATTTGTAAGTATTGCATGCATTATTAGCTTATCTGCAAGTATTGCATGCATTTTTTAGCTTATCTGCAAGTATTGCATGCATTTTCAGCTTATTTGTAAGTATTGCATGCATTTTTAGCTTATCTGCAAGTATTGCATGCATTTTCAGCTAATCTGTAAGTATTGCATGCACTTACAGCTTGTTTGTATTGCATGCAATTTAATCTTATCTGCAAGCATTGCATGCATTTCCAGCTTATCTGCAAGTACTGCATGCATTTTCAGCTTATCTTATCAGCTCATCATGTAAAATTGGTGTAAGGCTAGTGTTAGGGACAGTTGTATATGACGTGCAACAACAAGCAACTCATTTTTTTTCTAGAATTCTACAATTCCATCATGGTCATGGGTCATACCTACCCAATATCCATCTTGTTATCCGACCAAACAGTAAAACTGGAAGATGTACAAAAAATGTGAAACCATCAGCATAGATATCTTTTGGTATCCAATGGGCTCTTTCATGATTTTTTGCAGCTTGAGGAATCGTAGGATAAAACAACCTAATAAAATAACCAGGTACGTGTCTGTCTTCTTTTACATGCAAATCTGCACCGCCATCATTATTGCCTAGGCCCGACTTTGATTGAGTACAGCAGCTTGGTATGAAGCTTTGCTTTGTCATAAAGTCTGCACAACCAACGGAAAACTTCCCAGTGTTTGCAGGGATATGGTCCATTGTGTAGATTGGGTCGATAACTGCACACACTTTAACACACTTTGCACACTGACTGCACTCTTTTAACTCTCTCAGTGGATTTCTCTTTTCCCAGTGGACTTTGTCCTCTCCTCACGAAAGGAAACGAGTTACTGTCGCGTGACTAGGTTACTGACCTGACCCCGACTGACCCAGCCGCACAGCCGCACTACAGAAGAGGAAGGCGAGGAAGGGGAAGTTGACAACGGAACGGAGCACCATCTGCACTAAATGCTAGCCTGCGCGCAGACTCAGACACTTTCAAGAGTGTAGAGTCTGCGAATTAAAGTCCAAAAGCTTGTTCCGCTGACTCAGCAAAAGCATAACCTCGATCTCACAAGAAGCCGTGCTCAAATACCGCGCTGCAAACTGTTTGTACCGCTTGTAATGGAGGACGTAACGTAAGGCTTGTGGCTGTTGTTACCAATAGAGAAAGAAGTTCAAAACGATGGCTTTATCTTGTGTTTAAACATACTATCTTGAATGAAACCTTGTTATGTGAATCTGTTCACTTTTAAAAGGAAAATTTATCTTTTAAACCCTGAAGCATGTCCTTCAGATGCATCGAAAGAAAGGCCTAGGCCTACTGTGTCTGTAGTAGGCCACCCACACTGTGGCTTGACAGTCCTGATGTTTTAGGCCACGACTCCAACTAAATAGCATGATGTTATGGCAGAGCTAGGAAGTGTTTTTACTTTTCCAAGGGAATTAGCCAAACCTTTAATTTTAAAAGCTTACAAGATTTTACGAAATCTGTTGTTTTGAGATAGATATTAGTGGCATGAAGAGTGTGGTTCAGGACTGAGGTGTGAGGTCTAGAACTCCACACATGCTTTTTACTGGTATCTCTGTAAGACACTATATGTATCCCAGCCCCTGCTTCTTCAGCTAAAAAGGATATTCCCATTCCCTCTTCTTTCCACCCCATCCTTAAGGGACTGTAAAGTATGCATTCAAGAATGTTCAAGTAGAATTATTCAAGACTAGACTATGGCCTATATATATCTATATAGCAAATTTTGTTTCAATGTGCACATACTTTCCAAACAAGGTTTTTACTATTTGCTTAAAAACTATTATTGAATTTTTTACTGGAAATACTGATCAGAGTCAGGTCAGAATAAATAATAAATGCAAGGTCTTTCTCAATTTTTCTAATTTGCTGATTATTTGCTCATCTTTACATCATAAAAGGCTTGACCAGCATAATGAAAAAGAACCACATTACATTGAAACACCATTAGTCTTTCACAAAACCATATAAACAAGACCAGTAGTGTTAGAATTCTTGAATGCAAAAAATAGAAGTCAGATTTTTGTAAAATTCCTTTGCAACACCCATAAACTCTAAGTATGTGAGCAACACAACACTGCGTGTTTTTAAGTCCATTCAATGCAGAAGAAAAAACTTGCAGCAATAAACTGCTCAGAAGGCTTTTTGTAATCATTATCATACTATTGAATACCTACAAAGATCACATTCATACAATGTTGTCTGACGTTCTGACTCTGCTTTCTGTTGTTTTAAATTTCATCAGGTTTTAACATAATAACAATGTTTTAGGCCGAGTCTTGGCTCAGCAAAAATTTATTATAATTCAGTTCTTAGGTGTTGGTCCTGAAAAATATGTAGGTTGAAACACTCAAGACCATCCAACATAGAAAAGGCAGGGACAACAGGTTGCAATGTGAAATTTAGAAATTAACAAAAAATGTAGGAGCAGGGTAGTATTGTGCTCAATGGATAGTTTTGGAAATAGATTGGGGTACAGTTCAGGGCATTAGGTTGTCTCAAATCAGATGTCTGTTCTTTCTAATTATAGCCACGTATAAGATGAAAAGTGTTTGCCTAAAAAAACATAAGGTTTACATAGCAAGATATCCAATCCAGCATCCTTACATTACATCTAACCAGTTCAATCAAGGCAAGGCAGTTCTGCTTGTGTTCGGATTGTTTATATTAGGCATATTCGGAGGTCATCATTTGTACAGTGAGAGGACATCCCAATCCTCTGATTCCTGTAGCAGATATAGTAGGCCAGGCCAGACAACTCAGGTTCTTCATAGAGTGGTACATCATTAAATCTAGATATCTAGCCTAGGCCCATCACCAAATGCAAAGATATGATTAATTAGCTAAGAGGAATTAGCTAAAATTTTCTTCGAATCATCTTCTCGAAAGCTTTCAATGCTTGAAAAGAAATTCCAAAATACATTGATCCATCATTAAACATCCATTTCTCTTTCCTGAAAGTTGAAAGTCCCATCACTGCAAGTCTTCAAAGCCCTCGCTGTCACCGAGGTCGAAAATTCCTCCGCGCGCGAAATTTCTCACGCCACCGCTTATTATTGTCCCTACAAACCAATCAAATTCCTAGCTGCCTGGCGAAAAACTGCCAGGTGATTTCATTGGTCAAAATACAATAGAATAACAAAAGGAAAGCCTTTGAAAACAATAGCCGTTATTTTGGAAACGAGGCGGGAACAAGCTTTTGGACTTTAATTCGCAGACTCTACACTCTTGAAAGTGTCTGAGTCTGCGCGCAGGCTACTATGAGTATCTCAAGCGAATAGAGGTTTCCGCAAAAGATGGCGGCCGTTTCTGTCAATCCCCTGTTTTTCTTAAGGTTTCTCGAAGGGAGTTCTGCGAATAATTTCCTTAGCTACAAATTCAACGTCTGCAGCTATGTAAAATACGTAAGGAAATTATTCCCAGAATTCCTTTCGAAAATCCTTAATGAAAACAATAGGCAAAAACGGCGGCCATCTTTTGCGGAAGCGTCTATTCTTCGAGCGGTCAACTTCTGAAAAGCATGCGGATAATTTCTTTGTGAATAGCTCATGCAAATTTCAGTGAATAATTACTGTGTAACTCTCAAAAAACTTAAGCGAATGCGAATGCGAATAACTCCAGGAATGCGAATAAAAACTGAATGCCTTGTGCGATTAACTTTCGAATGCGAAAGACTTAGGCCCCAGTTACACTATGCCGACATGCCTCGTCGCGCCATGAATTTGTACCGGATAGGGCTATCAGTTACACTATGACGACTCAATCCGGCACAGTGTAACTCAATCCGGCACAGTGTAACTATGGCGGCACAGTGTAATCAGATCAATCCGATACATGACGCTCCGAAACCTTGTTTTTCTGTTGTTTCACAAAACAAACGCGAAGCAAATTCCACGAAGGAGTAATTGCGTCTCGGTGTAATTGCAATCATTTGCAATGATCGCCACAGAAATCATGGCGCTTCGCTCCTGTAACTACATACATACATACATACATTATTTAGTTGATAATGCAGGTCAAGATTTCAGCTAAAAGCTGCTTGGCAAAATCTTATGACGGCACGAAAATCATGCGAATACTTCTACATTGAATACGCGAATACTATATCTGTGCCAATGCCAATACAGACTAGAGTACCCAAAGCGAAATCTGGTCACCACCTGGATCAAGTGATCACAGGGGTACAATGTACTAAGCTAAAACGACAAGAACAGTTCATTTAAAGGATAAGCAAAAATACAACAGACGCACTTCATGTTCAATTGTTTCTTCGCAATTTCATCTCAGAGAAATCAATTGAGCCATAGCGATTCTTCCAGCTATACCAAGACATGTACATATCGGAGCCTAAATATCCTCTGCTTGAATACAGTCCATTCAAATCCTCGATGTTGCGACTGTATTTTCTTCTGGCTTATTGATGGAGAAGCAGCCGACTGAAATTGGGTCTCTTCCGGAAAGCCTTCTAGAGTTTCTTGCAAGAAGTTTCTTAAAACAAAATTACGTAGCATTTATTATCATCAGCGAAAAACCTTGGAAAATAGACACAACTTGCTTTACACCAGTGCTTGAATTAGAAAATAACACATTGCTAAATTTAGCTTAAATACAAAAGCAAAATAAAATTTATATACATGAATATACTTATTAACATTGACTATACATAATTTCATTGAATGTCAATGTATTGAGAAGAAGAACATAAAAAATCGATTCTCTTCAGTCAATCTAATGATGTTTTCCACCTCCGCCAGCTTTCGGTAATATTCCAGGAAGCGGTGCATTTAGATTCAGTTGCGGACGGTAAGAACTTTGATGAAGGTTCGGCGGAGGATAGTTTTGTGGTGGGAGTTGATTTTGAGGAGTTAGTCGCTGCGTATTGTTTAATTTATTGTTCAAATCGTCAATTCGTAAATTTTTCAGATGCAGTAAATGCTCCAGTCTTCGAACTTTTACGTTTAAAATCTAAAAAAGGAAAAAAGAAGTAAATTTCATTCCCAAATTAAAACACAAAACATTTCTATTCCAATCAATCGTTAATTTTAAGAAATGCTTTAAAGATTATTGATTTATAGGAAATTATTAGCTATAGGAAACTTATAAAATATGCGTTTCTGCAGTAGATGGTATTCAAACCTGGATTGCATGCACAAAAAGCAACCGACGTTTCCACTGACCTAAAAAGCTCCATGAAATCGTCGAGTACACTTTTTTTATTTCATAAGAAAGTTTTTTTGGGGCCAATATTGAAAATTTCTTAGATATTTCATGTTTTCATTACCAAAACTTTCTTGTGACTTTCTTAGCAAAAATTTTAGAATGCAGAATTTCTGCGAATGCACAGTTTAGGGCACTGTATACATTGCACAAATACCGCGTTTTTCATATAAAATAATCATAAGACTCGTTAAATAGCAAGATGAACGACTGAACAGAAGAGCACAAATAACACACAGAACATTAAGAGTGAACATATGAAACAGAACTTTCTTAAGTTTAAAGAATCCAGTATCGAACTTTCTCATGTTTTTAACATGTTGAGCACTACTTTCTTATAAACCACTTTCTTATTAAAAAAAAAAAACGTGTAACTTTCTAAGTTACACACCGTTTATGTATGATTACATCTGATTACACTGTGCCGCCATAGTTACACTGTGCCGGATTGAGTCGTCATGTGTAACTGAAAGCCCTATCCGATACAAATTCATGGCGCGACGAAGCATGCCGGCATAGTGTCTTTCGCATTCGTAAGTTAATCGCACAAGGCATTGGTGCCAAATCGCACTCGGTATTGGTGCCAAATCCGAATGTGGGACAAAATGTCCATCAGAAATAAAAAAAATATCTTTATAAAGAATACCTGGACAGTTTCTTGGGACGAAAGCAATGCTTGTTCCTTCTCTTCAATAAGCATTTTTAATGATGCTATGTCATTCATATCTTGCAACGATTGTGCCCTTTGAACCCTACGAAGTCGAAGCATAAACATTATCATAAATTTCTTCTTGTCTGTGTAAATTTTTCGAAAGCACCAGTTTTCTTTTTTTATCTGCCTTCCTCGAGGGCGCACAGTAGGATTGACGGGTTCGTCTTAATACGGCAACGGATCCGAATTTCCTAAGAAGGTCACGATAGGCTTTTCGTTTGCACGTGTACGCATGGATCCGTTCTTTATTGGAGAACGGGATCGTATCTTTTTGGGTTCGCTACAAAAGCGGATTCATTTGGGCCCGTTCCCGATCCGTTCCTGTGTGAATGCAATGAAATAGATCAAATCAGCTGACGTTGTTTACATCCATTTCAGATCACATGGTCATACCCTTGAGGAATCATTGCTTTGTTGTCAAATTCAGAGCTCGAACCACGCTTTTCATGGCACAAAATTAAGAATTCAATTAAAAGGAAAACCTCCTCAAGAGTATGGCCATGTGACCTCAAATGGGTATAAACAACATTAGCTGATTTGGTGTATCGCGTCCATATGAACGGTAGGATCTTTTGGACCTGTATCTTTTTCTCCGTTGTAAACGGGGTATAAGTTAACGAGCGGGGTACGGCGGGACACGTCTTGTTAACAAGAGAGAAGCCAGGTAGGAGTTTAAAAAGAATAGCGGCAGAAAAGGTGATATGCCAAAAAACAAGTGCGGGATCGCTGGGTGAATCCATCCTTTTGGGCAATCCCCTTTTGCTCTGGCCAGTGGCTTTGCAAGAGTGATTTTTTCCTGACTCTTTATAGACAGGAGCCGTAAGAGAGTGGACAGTAGATTGAGGTAATACAATCTTATTAATCGAAGCCACACCTTGTTTCATTCGACTTTAACTTCCCATGTGGGTCAGAGCGTGGAGAAGTATCTGTAAGTTGCCTTGGAGGCTTCAGCGGATCAGCAGCATATGGAGCGTAGTGACGATTATCAGGTGCTGCTCTCGGCTAAATTAGAAAAAGAAATATGACTAAGAAGACCTATACATGAGAAATTTTTAGCCTGTGCTAGGCCTCGGTTCTAACCGAGTTGCTTATTTGTCTTTGCGCTGAACGAAATATCAACGTAGACTCACTACATAAGTTCTACTATTTCGCTCGATATTGTTCTTGTTGCTTTTTACAATCGCGCATAGTGGACTGACACGAATCTCTGTTAGATTACCCTGCTTGAGTTTCAACACAGGCTGAGTCGCCGAGCAGAGTTCAATCCGTGCTGAGTTTCAGCGCAACTACCAACTTCTTATATGTAAAGCAGGATCTACACCATACAAAATCCTTCTCGCAAAAACACTTTGCGACTTTTCGTCATTCGTTGTAACGAAAGGACGAACGGAGAATTCAGCTCTGTGCATGTGTAGCGACGAAATGTTTCTCTTCGCGCGAAGAATTTTGCCGAGTAGAGATTCGGCTTAAACACTGTGAAGTCTGTGAAGGATTACCCAATTGACCGATTTAAACTCAGCATTCGGTTTAAAGAAGCCGAAGGTTTGGCAAACTTTGCAGAGTTTCTAATTTTCATTTTCGCTTTCAAGGTGGCGAATTCAAAACGTGAACTCCAAAAAGGAAACGAATTCTAGCTTGCAAAATTTAACTTTCATTGTATTTCTGAGAAATAAATTTACATCATGGGAAGCGATGGGAAGTCTACTGTATTCGGAATTCGGTTGGTTTAGAATTTCCAATTAGATAAACGAAAAGAGCAAACCTTTTAAACGAATATGTCAACGACTATAAAAACGAACTTAACGAACAAACGAACTACAACGAACTGACATTAACTAAACACGAACAAACACGAACGAAAAACGAACTACAAATGAACTAACAAACGAAGAAATGAATAAACACGAACAGAAACGATCAGAAAATGAAGTGGAAACGAACTAAAATTGAAAAAAATAACAAGCATGAACTGAAAACGAAAAAAAAAAAACGAACAAAAATGTTCGTTCGTTTAAAACGAACTGGAGCGGATATTTTCAAGGCATCATGAAAATCAACTTTAACATTTACATTCACGTTGTTACAAAAAACATAATGGGACGTACCTCACTTTGATAGAAGTATGGCATTTGTTGACTAGTTGGGTTATTTCCTGGATACACTTGTTGACCATTCGGAAAACCTCCAAAATTGTATTCAGGAGGGTACCCAGCACCTTTGTCTGAAAAATTTGCAGTAGTAATTTTAGAAATAGGAAATTCTTTCACATTACAATAGAGATCCTCCGTCCATCTCTCAGGGTGACTGCATTGCTTTCATTTTTCTGCCGCTAAGGTTTGGAATGAGATCCCAGTCAGTATTAGAGCAAGTAATTCCCTAACTGGCTTCAAACTAGGTCTCAACAACTTCCTTCTGAACAAATAGGTACCAAACACGACCCCTTGGAAGAACAGCACCACTGCTAGGTTTAATTAGTTAGGATTTATACCCATTTATATCTATATGATTTATTTAGAATGTATTTTAATCTGCTGAAAGGGTATCGTGTATAAAGATTGAATAAAAAAAATTGCAAATCCAATAAATATCGTTTTAAAATTGCCTTGTTGAATTAATGCTTTTATTGAATTACACGCTTTTTTTATAAATAACCTATAGCTCATAGCCTAGTTCTTAAAGTTCTTATTTTTTTACCTCTTTTGAGACGATTGTAGTTCCATAAGTTCCTCAATAGTCCTTAATTTTAACTGCACATACAGTTTAATGACTACTGTACAGAGATATTTGCATGTAAGCAAGGCTCGAAACTACTCAAGAAAACATTTTATACATGTGCAAAGTACAATTTATGCGATGTTCGACTGCAAATGAATGGAACGTGCTTTCTAATTCTTGATTGTTTGCAGTGATCAAAATATTCAACAATGAAAAGTTCCTTAGTGATTATCTCTTTATTTGTATAAGTTCTTAAAACTTTCGGGCCTTCTACATGTAGGCTCCTTATAAAGTGGTTCTTTACAAAAAAGCGTGTAATGTTCTTAACAACAGTGATTCATAAATTAATACCTATGAAAAACAGTTGACCATTATACAAACAATTAACTCTCGTCTTTTCATGCTGAAAAAATGATATTCGGAACATTTTTGGTTTGCCCCCCCCCCACAGGCAAATTTCACAGTATGATACAGTCCCTCCACTCTGGAATGCTCAGCTACATTATGGATGGACTGCAAAGTTTACACTTTCAGCCTGTTTTGCATATAAACGTGACAGTCGGCGATGGATTGTCGGCGACGGATCGGGGATCCTTGTGGAAACAAATTTTCATAGGGAAACAAATTTTCCTTATGATAACCGATATCGCTGATTTGTTGCCGGTCAATCGGGGACACAGTCAAGAATTTGAGGGATGTTCAACTTTTCTAGCCGTCTTTGATCGATCGCCGAAGCCATCAATTTCTTCAAGGCCCATTTCCACTTCATTCGCATTTCGCTAGCGAATTCGCGGTTCGGCGCTCGCTTACGAACAGAATACAGCCTTCGTGATCAATTTCAGGCGATAAAAAGTAAAAATTTTTCGAAGGCTTGAGCTTAATTTGCAGCAGAAATCAAAATCGCTTCGCGTTCGCCATTTTTTTAATGGCTAACAAACAGCGAACATCGAATGCGAACGAAGTGAAAATGGGCCTTGAGCCTGGTTTTCAGCGACGGGGACGCGTCACCTTCGCTTACGAACCAGACGTTACTCTTCACCTTTTTTCTGTTTCTTTGAGAAATGACACGTGTGGTATAGCTAATTCACTTTTTTGGTAAAATTAAGAAGAATTTGAAGAAACTTTGTAGTACTAAGACAATGTAGTGTCGAAAAAAAGAAACTTATGTAACTAAAACCTTCAGCTATGTTTCTTACGAAAAGGTTGTGAACGCGAACATGAACGGGGTACATACCATGCCCATGCTGAGGTCTGTATGATCCCTCGTTGTATGGATAACCTTCATGATAATAATCATCCGAACGACTGCTCAGTTCTCCTTCTAGCTCGTCATAAACATGATTCTTTTCACGTAACGCAGCAGCTTTCTTCTTTGCTTGAAAATTTTCAATCTGTTTTCAATAAATAAGGGATTCAAAATATAGAAGAAGTTGGAACTGCATTCAGGATATAATTAGAGGGGAGGGGGTTGAAAAACAGGAGGATCAGACTTTGTTTGAAAATTTTGTCAGGAAACTGCTGTAACGCAGTGTGAATGGGTCCTAAATTTAAGACAATCCATAATTCTAACAAACAAATAGAGTGGATAAATGAAATTTAAAACAAAGAAAGTCACAGTATATAAGAAAATAGTAAAAATAGCAACATCAGCATATTAATGCAAGTCTAAGTAAGCAGGGGTATTAATGAGAATTGGGGTTTTGCAATTTTACAAAAATTAGTCAGAATCATTTTAGATAAGATACAACAATTCTGTTGTCTGTTTTGAAATTGGAAAGTTGAAATCAATCAGAAAATGTTAAAAATATACATATCAAAAATCATTTCAAAGATTGTTGATAGGATAGCCCCACCTTCTGCCTTAGTTGATGAAGAAATACTTCAATGACACCAGGTTTACTTGCAATTATTCCTTTAACCAGCGACTGGGGTACTTGGAAATTCATCCTAGACAATACTTTACCTAAAAGATAAATAATGAAACCATGCATTGGTATGTATGTAACTATTTAAGTATGTATGTATCTAGGTTTGTTTGCTTCTAAGTCTAGAACTAATTTTTTTAATTGAAACTGCAACTGATGAATACCAAGGCTAGTTAGATATACAATGAAGTAAAAATCAATCCATAACATACGAGTAAGTAGATTCCAGTTATCCATTTTGCCCTGGTTTCCATTCGCAGCAGCATAATTATGCAAATCAACTAATTTAGGCAAGAAGTGATTCATGATCTCAGCAACCAGAACTGAAAAAAGATAAAATTGCACAATATTAGTAGTTTTAACAAAACAGTTTGAAAGCTTAATGTGAAAAAAGAGCAAAGGTTGAAATGAAAGATTTAGATCCCAATTACATGGGAATGGATCTGAATGAGTCAAAAAACCGTGATACACTTTTCGTTCACATGGGTATGCAGAGATACAATCCTTTTTGGGGAAGGGATCACATATTTTTTCTTTTTGGGTAGGCTATAAAAGGGGATCCCTTGGATCCAATCCTTTTTCATGTAAATGCAAAGAAATTGTACCAATATTGAAATGAAAAGGCTTTAGATCTTTTAGATTCTTGTGTAAATGGAGTTGTATCTGTGAGTTAAGGGAAAATCTTTAACAAAGTGAGGACTTGTTTTCACATTGGTTAAAAAAAGGGTGGCTGGCTTTCAAGAGATCTGCACAAAGTCTGAAAATCCATTCAAAGCAGTTAACCAATCATAAGCAATAGATTATGGCAGAGCCAGTCTGCAGAGTTTGTGAGTGGTATATTTTTTCAATAGAGCGTGGGGCACTTCAGCACACCTATTGTGGGATTATTGAGGCAGCCGTGGGTTGATGTGGATGTGAACACGGATCCCTGAAGTGGACCTGGATAAACCAGGAATGACATATTTTGTAAGATGAGATTAATCTGGGATTAGAAGGGTATGAAAAGGCATTTTATACTGCCACAGGTGACTAGCTAAGAGTCTGTGGTCTAGTGGTATTATTCTGTTAGCTAATGGTATCAAGGGCTCAGAAAGGTCAGGGTTTGAGCCCCAGCAACAGTAGCTCCGTGCACAGCAAGGGTTAGAGGTCACGTTGGTTCATCTACTTCTGACTATCATCTTCCCCTTCATGCAGTAATGAGTGATCAACTAGCTTTGCAAATGGGCATTGCATTTAGCTTTGATTTCCAATGCTAAACTTGACAAATCCTCCTAGTGAGATCAGCAAGACAAGATGTAAAACAGCTAATTTGTTTCCGATTGATATTTGTGTTTTACCTCCATCACTGAAATCTCTTGAAATATTTTTCTTTGGTCTTGACAAGGGTATCTCATCTATCCATGTGTACAGTTCTTGCAAGGCCGTTTCATCGAGCTCCATTTCGGGTGAATTATTTTGATCACCCATTTAATATAATTATCAAGCTGCAATTTATCCTTTAACTCTAAGATTTTCACATTGACGTTATAATAAACTTCACATCGTTTGACTTTTGAGTCTTGGTTTCGGTTGATTGGGCCTAATTTTTATTCTACTCTCCAACTCCAACCTTCTGAAAGAGTCAATTCAATAATGTGCGAAACTGCTGTTTTTAATGTTTTATAAAGGCATTTACTTCGTCGAATACTTGTACCAAAGGCAGAAATCTTGATCATTCAGGATTTGAAAGCGCTTTCAAAGTTCTTCACTTCACTGTATGTGATGGTGTTGTTGTCAGCCATTGAAAATAAAATCCATCTGTGCTGTTGTCAAGGAATTCGTCAAGATGCAACAACAGCAACAACAAGCGCACGGCAGGGGGACCGCAGAAACGAATTTTGGGGGCAAAATTTGGGGAAAATCTGTATGGACTACTGTAAAAGTAATGTTGCAATTTATGGCAAAAGAAAAGTAACTCGTTTCTAAGATTTATTTTGCAGAACTCAAACCTGTAACCTTGGGGAGAGTATAAACTAAAGGTCACATGTTCGAGTCCACTGATTGGCTATTAGTAATTAGTAATTGCCACGATTTCTTTTGCAGTTATCGAGCCTGTAGCCTTGGCGTACTCAGAGGTCACAGGTTCGAGCCCTGTCCGGTCCTTGAGCAAAGGGAGTAGGGATTGGAAAGGGGGTAACAAAATATCAGAACGCAACCGATCGTTCTTAACGAAAGGTTGGAAATAGCAAAATGAACCAATCAAATCTTCAAGATAACAACAAAGAACCTCATGATGATGCTGGGAAGTTTGCTGAGTTGGCACTGAGTCAGCCATTCTGTCAAAATATCAACAATTTTCAAAATGGGTGATCAAGACGAAGAAAAGAAATCTCAAGAACAAATTATACTAACTGAGGAAGAATTAGCCAACATGCCAGTCAAGGATTTGAATGTTTTACTTCGTGGCCTTCCTGAAAATGAAGTTTTAAAACTAAAACAACGAAGAAGGACCATCAAAAATCGAGGATATGCGCAAACAAGTCGATCAAAACGGACTAAATTACGTGTGAATTTGGAAGGGGAAAAGGACACCTTGGAAAACCAGCTTACCACATTGAGAAGGGAGAACGAAAAAATTAGGAGAGAGCGGGATGAAGCAAGAATTAAACTAGAAGCATTCGAAAAATTTGCTGCCATGAGCGGCATTGCAGTTGTTTTCAATAATGATCAAGTTCAAGAGGACAAAAATAAATCAGAACCTACAACTTCAAAAACCTGAGAAAAAACTGAGTTTACAATAGAGTTTTTAATTGAAGTTTGTTTTAAATTATGCATATATCATGTAAAATAGAATGAATCTTTAGTTGCATACATTTTAGTATTAGTATAGTGCATGTCGAATTGTGTAACTGTAGCTAAAGCCAAGGAGGGGCAAAAAGTGTAATGAAGAAAAGAAAAGTAGGGAGTTGTATGAAGAGTTGACATGCTCACATCAGATCTGGCCTGAATATGACAAAACTTACGTCTGCAATGATTGGAGGGATGACCAACTGCACCCCCTTGCCCCCTGGCTACATCACTGTGCATGCACGTTTTTTATAAGGAACACCTTTATAAGGAACTCGATGCTGAAAATGCCCAAAAAATTAAGGAACTTTCAAGGCTCGGATGAAAAACTCTTTTTATAAAGAACAAGACGGTTTGTACGCAAAGGAAAAGAAGAACAATATATTTCCCATCGTTCTTCCCCAAAAGGTTCCATTTACACTTTAAGTTAGAAATGAAGAATAGTTTCTATGAATTTGCTGTAACAATTAGCATTTATACATATCCCACAACAAGGAACAGTATAATGAACTTTCAGCCTTATTTTGTTGAAAAATTAAGGAACTCCAGCCTCAACTCAGACCAAAGGTTCCTTATAAAAAAAATGTGTACCTTGTGATTCCTCCAGGGTTTTGTGTGCAAAAAAAACCTTTGTGATTGATTACTTTTTGAAGTAGGTACGTTCGGATTTAACAATCCACAAAAATGTTTAAAACTGAGAAGACTATAACTTGTCTTTCAGTTCAAAGTTATCTTCCCATAATAAAGTTTTGGTCTTGTTTTTTGGGAGTTTTTATTTTGACTCCAGGGTTGTTGATATTGTTCTTTCGGAGGTGGATGTTTGGGTGCAAAATATCGATTTAGAACAAAATAACAACAAGCTGGATTTTTGGGTTTTAGGGTTTCAAACCCCACAAAGGTTGTCAATGTGTAAAATTCTTAAAACAGCTGTTTAAACAAAGGTCATCCAGGTTTTCGGGTTTGTCCTAATTTTCTTCAGGGTTTTCGGGTTTTGATACCCCGCCAAAGCCCCCCTCAGAAATGCCGTCCCTCAGCTTTGCTGCTACAGCACATCACCTCCCGGTGCCCTACTTCGTAAGAATTCATTTGTAGCCAAACTTAAAAAAGAAAAATTTGCAATGGGACAAGTTTTAAGTTTTGTAAGTCTCAAGTGAGTTCAAGTAAAATTCGGAAAACTGCATACCTGCATACCACTAATTACATAAGAGCTTATATGTATATTACGTGACGTCACAAACGATGGTCTTTATGATTATGATTGTGACGTCACGTAATTTTTCAAGCTGCCTATAAAAACCTTTTGACTGCTCTTTGAGACCAGTTGCGATTTTATTTTCGTGAATCCGGATTCATCGAGATTTATCGCTACTTTCGAAGTTATTCTTTGGTATTTACTGAAGTTTTCGAAATTTGATCAATTAGTTACGATTCGATTGCAAAATGGATATCGAACCTCTTGCTCCAAGACCAGGGCCGTCGCTAGAACTCTCAAGTAGGCCGGGGGGGGGGTGCCGAATGTAAATTTGCCGACAAAATGGGTGTGGCCTGGGTGTGGCCTGACTGCTACGATGAATTTAAGGGCCCGCTCTCCAGAGCACTGAAACTCTTTTAGAAATGGAGGCACAAGAAAAGGGCGACTTAAATATAAATGTGCACAAATGCTTTTCCGACTAGGGGGTTCGGGGCATGCTCCCGGGAAAATTTTGAGAATTATTGAGCTAGAATCGTTCTATTACAATTTCGGAGCCTTTAAATTACAATTTTCTGAACCGTTATCCACTGCCAATCCAATAAAAATCGACGCCAAAGAAGACTATGACTGAAAAAATGATTGTGTGATGTTGCGACGCCATAAGCATTATTGCCATTAGACCATTAACGAATGAAGATATAAAGGTATACATATTGTACAGTAGATTGTCGTGCCATTGATAATAAGTCATGAAGCAATGAAGTAAGCGCTGAAGTGGTGCTAATTGTGAAGACCCAAAAACGTCGTCAAATTCAGGCAAAAGTTTACAAAGAAGACAACGTAGTTCTAAGCGATTTATCTTTCTCGATCCGTCATTTTTGCATAGAAAATTGTTTCTTTAACTCACTTTCAAATGCTACATGGTAGCTAATATACAACAGGATTCTGTGATCGTTCAGTTATAATATGATGCGATGCACACGCGGGAGTTCCTAGCAGGTTATTGCTTACCATAGAAATTTTGGCCCTAAATTTTCTTTGTTGCCGACAATGCCCGCATTAGAGACAAGTTGCCGACAGGCTTGAGGCCAGGGGGGTGCCGCACCCCGCACCCCCCCATAGCGACGGCCCTGACTCAAACGAGACTTGTATTGACGAATGAATTTCATGTTTTAGGGTGAGTCAAGCAGTTTGTACACTCCCTCTCCGACTTTGAGATTGATGACACAATATGGTGACATATTCAGAAGCATGGGTGAGCATTCTTACATGTTTCACGTAATTTTCCTGTGTGCAAAATGAGAATGAATTGAGATTACCTTACGAGAGAGGATGTTTATGGCTAGATTTTTATGTTGAAAAGATAATATGGCCGAGTTCAACTTGAGATATGATATGTGCTGGCATCGTTATGTTCTTCCAATGGAATTTTGAGCCTTTTTTAAGTAATGCAATAAGTGATTGTTCGAGGCCCTTTGACCCCAACGCCCTGGTCAAACCTGGCCACGCCCTGGTCAAACAATTAATTTGGGAAGAAAATTTTCACTTGTGAAAGGAGTAAACTACGTTGATTTAATTTCCCTACCCCCGGACCTTATTAGGACCCCCCGTTTATTAAATTTTGGAAAAATTTCTCACCTCCCGTTTATTTGGACCCCCCGTTTATTTGGCACCTTAGAGTAATAATGGAGTTCCTGGCGGAGCTGTCATACAACAGCAATAACAACTACAGCGAAATCGAGGAACTGGTGTCGCCAATCTTGTATAAATATTGCTGCCACAGTCTCTGAGCAGTATTAACCTCCCTTGTTATTATCATCTAAGAGAAATCATCTCGTTATCAGCTTTAAAGTTCCATAAAAATAGCTACTTTCTTTAACTCTTGTGTTTTCGACTTGCTTCTAATCATTCTTCTATTTTCTACAGACAACCTCTTTGCTAAAATCAAGCAGTTGACTTACATGAATGAGACTGACGAAATGTGTGATAATACGAGCAATTTGAAAAAGATGTCCTACAGAATTTTTGCCTTTCGCCAAGTAAGTACTGTATCCTACCTTTCTTTAATACTGACGGCTGGAATTATTGAGCCAAAGACAGGCTTCTGCTCGGATGACTATTGCATATAGCAGGGTGCAGACACACACAGCGCTCATAAATACCGACCAGGTACCTATTTATACAACTGGGTAAAGGGAGGCACATTTCTGTTAACAACTTTCCCAAGGTTGTTATCTCTGCAAGCACAGGTAGAAAGGCCCTGGCTCAAACCAACAACGTTTTGGTTGTAAGTCCTGCACGCTTACCACTGCCCAAAAAAGGTCATTATTTAGAGTGCAAAAGGAAGACGAGGTCGAGATAGCATGGATGTGTTTCTAGGAGCTTTCGGGCGAGAATATGACGCAAGAGGATGGAAGGTATACAGGACCTTAGGACGATGTAGAAATTGTATAAGATGAAGATGATTGGTACAGCTACTTCATCTTCTGTAGTAAAACTAGCAAGTTTACAAATTGCCCATGCCCGAAAATGATTCCGCTGTTCATCTCAATTTTGAAATTTTGTACAACTCAAAGACTATTCAATTACGTGTTCATCTATATATTGTCACTTTCTTGCAGATAAAACAAGAGGCAAACTTCACCCTACAGCAGCTTGCGAAACTGCATTCATTCGTAAGTTTTCAGTAGCAATATTCTTCCTCACAATATAAGTAAATGTTCATAAACAGCATTGCAGTATCTTCTGCTGACAGGCTGAAGCACGTCACTTTTCGAAGCCTTTTGAGGAGCTTCCAGTATTTTTAATGCTTTGAAAGGACCTAGAAAAATCAGACATGAAGCCATGCCCTCAAAGAGAATCTTTTGCCCCTCTTTGCCCGTCTAAAAATTACAGAAAATTACACATGTTTTGTTTAAATATACATGTTTGCATTCAAGTTTAAAGGTTTTTAACTCACTTTAGGCTTTAGGTTGTTTGTGCCTCCAAACCACATGCTATGAAGCATGACCTATTTCTTTAATTCACTTAGACCCTGATTTCCCGATTTTGTTTTGCAATATCGGAGCGAATCTAACAGCGACGGAACCAGGGTTTGTCCGACGGGTGATAAGAAAAATTTAATGGTTTTCTAGTCATCTTACCCGCATATGAACTTTCTAAAAAAGGCTTTCTTCAATTTCCTGCCAATGTAAAGGGCGTGGACCCTAAAATTTTTTCCGAGGGCTCTGCTCCCAGAACCCCGTGAACCTATTTCTGACCCCTCCGAATTTTTAGTGCTGGCTTCGTTCCTGGAAAAAATGCTAAATAGCTTCAGTATATTGTTTGTTTTGTTTCATATTCTGCGTTCACAAACCAATGCTGATACCAAAAAAATGTCAAGAGTTCGTCTATATCTTTCAGATTGCTAATGTCTATACTATCTCCTATCTGGAGTATGCTGGAAAAATTACTAAAGATGTCATGGACGCCTGGGATAAATTTTTCTTTGGCATATCAATAATGGTTTGTAATTTTCTTTGGTATCTACATTCATTTTTTTATAAGAAATCTCTAAGAAATTTGTGATGACCAGCGGAAACAACAACATAGAGCTTGCATAGAAGCTTTTTTCGTCTGTCACTCCTCAGAGTATAAACATGAGCTTGCGGGATACAGGAGTTAGACACACGTAAGAGCTCTGCTATACACTTTAAATCCTCGAATAAGCCCCCACCTCCGAATAAGCCCCCCTCGAATAAGCCCCCACCTAAGAATTCATTATAGCTACTATCGACTCAACCAATAATCAGCCTCTGGCAGTTGGCAAGCAACTGATTTTAATTCTTGAATACAGATAAGCTATCTTTTTTTCTCTCTGCTATTCTGTCGAAAACATAGCTACTGGAACTATGGAACTTTAAAATAATCACTCCCCTCGAAAAAGCCCCCACCAAAAGCTTGGTTTTGCAAATAAGCCCCCGGTGGCTTATGCGAGGATTTACGGTAACTGACAGACCGAAGCTTATTATGGAAAAATTAGTGTATTTGTATATGTAGCTTTTTTATCATGCCTTCTTGAAACTATTGGTAGAAAAGATGTACAAATGGTTTTTTTATATTCTACAAATCGAAATATGTATAACACCTGTCCACACTCTAATGTCCTTGAGAACTGGAGATGTTATTTTTCATGTCCTTGTCAGATATATAAAAAAATACTTTGTCCATTGCAGGAAAAAAAGCGCAATAAAAGGCTGAGAATATTCTATGAATTGGCTTCAGCGACAACGAGGAATTGTTCTAAACTTCTGGATGAAGTAAAACAGAAGCTCTATGTAAAATTGGTGACATGCATACTGAAATCAAACGATGAATTCAAAAGTAACATAAAGAAATGCAGGAAAGTTTTCAAGCTCGATTCGCTCAGATTTGAGGAAAGATTCTTGAGATCTGACAAAGAAGAATCGTTCTTGGTTGGGCGTCTGCTTGCGAAGAAGCTCCAAGTAAGCAAAAGTCAGTCATCTTCATCGGGCATAGACTCGCAAGCGCAACTTGGCAAGTTGAACGAAGGAAAGAATGGACAGATAGATGAATTAGTAATGGATGAAGAGCATGCTTGGAAGGACCTTCATAATGAATACTCGGAATGCTCTATTGCAAACGAACTTGAAGCAGGCCAGAGTCAGTCTTCTTCCTCTAGCAGAGACTCCCCAGCAATAGTTGGCAAGTTTGAAGAAGGAAACAAGAAACGGATAGATGAGTTAGTAGTGGATGAAGATCATGCTTGGAAGAACCTTCATAATGAATACTCTGAATGCTCAATTCCAAACAAGCTCGAAGCAGGCCAAAGTCAGTTTTCTTCCTCTAGTACAGATTGTCCAAAACGACTTGGCGGTTTGGGACAAGGAAAGAAGAAAAGAACGAATGGGCTTGCAGAGGACGAAGAAAGCACGGAGAAGAAGCTTCGTACCGAATGCTCCGACTGCTTCATTCCAAGCAAATCCCAGCCAGGCAAAAGTCAGGCTTCTTCCTCAAGTACAGATTGTCCAAAACGACATGAAAAGTTGGGGCAAGGAAGAAAGAGAAGAAGGGATGGATTTGAAGAATGTGAAAGAAATGCTGAGAAGAAGTTTCGTAGTGAATGCTTCGAACGCTCTGCCCCAGGAAAATCTAAAGCAGGCCAGAGCCTGTCTTCTTCTTTGATTACAGATTGTCTTAAACAGTTGGACCGGCTTCGACAAGGTGGTAGGAAGAGACAGCGAGATGAATCGGCAGATGATGAAAAATTGAAAAGGAAGAAGATCTCCAAAGAATGCAATATTCTTAGCGAATCCTATGTAGGCCAAAGTGAATCTTCTTCCTGTGATACAAGTTATCCAATACGTCTTGAAGTTAACCGGAAGATTACAAGAGTCAATTCACTACAGCTTCATAGCCAATGTTCAGGTCTAAACAAATTGCAAATATGTACAAGTACAGATTGTCTAAGGATTGGCAGTTTGGGGCGGGGAAGGAAGAGAAACAGTTGTGAATTTGCAGCGGAAGATGAAATTAAGAAGATGTTTCAAACCAACGCAGTAGATGTTCTTCACAACGAATGCCCAAGTATTGAATGTGAGAGCAAAAAGCGAAAGTTAACTACAAATGAGAGAAGCGGTAATAACGATGCAGCAATAACAATGCCTCCTGTGATGTCAGAGCTTCACTCCGTATCGAACGTAATGCAGGAAGAATCTGGCAACCTTCAAAGGAAATTTAACGAAAATGGGATGCCGAAAGATCAGCAACATAGCTACCAATGAGCTGGAAACTGCTAACATTTAATGAATTTTATTTTTGATATTTAAGACTGAACTATATGTAACTGATTAATGAAATAATTGATGTTCTGATTTTTGGCTTATGATTTCAAACAAATTTGAATTTGACCAAAGTTATGATAAAATGAATTTAAAAAATGATTTTTTTCTTGGGAGACAGTTTCTCTCCTCTACCGAACTTCTCAAGACATACAAATAAGTACAAAGTGTACTACATGCAGTAATTGCACCCTTGTCCTTTCGAGTGGGTAGAACGTTTTAAGGCAATTCCGACGGCTGGTGTCGACATGCAAGCTTCAAAGCAAATAGGGTGCAACACTTACTGCGACTAATTGCATTCATCGATGCAAGTTTTCTTCCAGACTTTTGTATCTCCAAACGCTTTCGCTCCAGCAGGAACCCAGCCAAGGGCCGTGTTAGTGATACAATTGGAGCGCGAGCGAGAGCTGCACCAAAGACAGCTTTTGGTTGAGCTGTACAGGGTACGGTGACCTCCCTGTTCAAATTTTTAGAAATTGGACAAGCGCTTTCTGTTTTTTCTCTATTCCAAGAAAAATTGCCCTAGGTAAGGAAAAACTGTTTCAGGGAGAAACTGAAAACATACTTTTCTTCAAAAATCTCGCATGAATTGCAGTAAACACCTGCAAATTTGTACTACACCAACATTAATCATCGTCATCATCAGCCTGCTACTCGTCATCAGCCTGCCATGCCACTGCTGGTGAATGGCCTCCACAGGTTCCCCCACGTCACTCGATCTTATCTTGCGCCAGTCTCAGCCAGCTGTTACCAATCGTCTCTGCAATGTCATCCCTTCATCTTCTCCTTCGTCTTACAGTACTTGATCTTCTGTTGGAGTCCATTCGGTTGTTATTTTGACCCATCTGCTGGTCCTCATTCTTGCTACATGTCCAGTCGTCGATCTGGCCTTCATTTCTCTTGCTGTTTCGAAGATGTATCTTTGACTTTCGTTCTATTGCTTGTCGCCGTCTTTTTCATTTGATGTTTTGTGAGTGACAATGTTTCTGCCCCTTAAGTCAAGGATTGTAAAATGACTGTATCCATAATTTTTAGCCTCAAACTAACTGGGGGTATTCTTCTCTCTTAAAAAGTTGCTGCATGAGTCTTCTTCATCCCAACGTGATGTTATTGATACCTCATTACACACAATTTGCATGGTGCACAAAAATTTTCGCGCATTGAAACATTTCGTGTTAATGATAAACCACGTTTACATGCATGTCGCGAGGTACGGTACTTCATTTGCAATGTTTGTCTGGCGGCTTTTCTTAATAAGTTGCATTTAATAATGGACTGAAAACAAATTGTTTAGCTCCGGAAGCAGCGTTTTGTTCGTTCTGTTCGCGTGTAGCCATCACCCCATTTAGAGTCGCTATCACATCCATGACACACCCCCCGTGTTTAATTTGATTGATGGTATACTAACACCACCGCTTATCAATTAGGCCATAAGTGAAAGATTGTAAAGTGGAGGGCTGTTGGATGTTTGGCTTCTGTGTTGGAATGTGTGGCATGACTAGATTTATTTTGATTTGATGATGGTCTTAATGTTTTAACCAGTTATCTTTGGTAAAAAAACTCCTGACCTGTGTTATCGTAAAGCTGTTTTTCGCGGTGCTTTGGTGATATTATCAAGTGAGAGATGCTGTGCAAAGCAAAAGATTCAGACTAAACAAAGAACATTTGCTGCTGTGAACAAACCAAAATACACAGAGAATAATGGAGTGAGTTTCCCATCGAAAAACCAGCTTTGTTAACTGACCTTGCTGAGAATTATCGATGATTTCCAGTGAGTAAATGCTCATGGCTTTTGTGAATTTCGTGCTTGCTTGTTTATTTATTTGCGTGCCTTAATTTCATGGCGGAACAACAAAGTGTATCAAAGCGTTGCGTATGCGTTGCATTGAAAATCGAATTCTTTAAACGTTCCAAAGTGTCTCGCATTTAGAATACTTGCAAAATTTTATAAGTGTGAAAATAGAGGTCGAAAAACAGGATGTGTACCTATTTTCTTTACCAAATTGCAATATTTGATAGCAAATTTTTCGAATGATTCTGGATTTTGTCCTGATCCTTCCCAGGTCAATCAATAAAAGCAATTAATTTGATTAAGTTTTCGTCGTCAAATTTGGTTAAATTCCACCAGCCTTGCTTGCTGTCTTCCCTGCACACTTGTGCAACATCCTAATTTTGAACAAGCTTTTGCAGCATTTGAGGAAACCTTGAATTCAGGATTGAAAAACATTTAATACTATCTAATACAATGCAAAGTAGTGTCTAGCCTTTTTATGGTGTTTCTAACCTTGGCAGATAATACTTAGCAAGGGAAATTGCACTTTTGAAAATGGTGTACGAGATTCATATTAAGACAAAAGGATTTCCATGAATTCAACAAGGTGCAAGCTTTCAAGGAGGGAATTACCCGTCAATAATAAGCAGGGTCTATTATAATCATTATCACAATCATAATCATACTCATAATCACTCACGATCAACATCTAATTATTGGCTCTTTTAATCACTGCCACCATCTTTGTTCTTTACATCATTTTTAAATAATCACTATAAAACACTTTCAGCTTAACCCACATCATCATCTATATCTCCATGACAAATACAGTGATCAAAACCAAATCATCATGATCATTGATCATCACCTGAATGATGATGAATCTTCAATCGTCATGATAATGAACTGAATGGCTTAGATCATGATGATTATGATTACAACCAAGGTCACTTCACTCTTCAAATGACAAATGGAAGATTGTGATTAGGAAGACAAGTTTTGATTAAAACATTATTTATTACTTATATTACTTATTAATTATTAATTACTTATTAAATATTACTTATATTTTTCATGATCAGAATCATGATCACCATCATCATCCTCACCTTTATCACCATCACCGTCATCAGCATCAGCAAGCAATATCATTAGTGACATTGCCATAGCTATTGATCACAATTAACATAATCATGATCAAAATGTTTACAGAGATAACTCTCCATCATCAACATCATCATCAACATTATCATTATCACCATCATCATCATCATTATCATTATTAACACCATAATCCTCATCATTAGCATTGTCATTGCAGGGGCAGCTGTATTGATCCCAATTATGATTATTATGACTATTATGACTACGAGCAATGTTTAAAGACTGCTATTTTTGTGATCTTTTATCACTATCATCACTAAATCATTTTTAAATTAATGATCATTGTCATTACCACATCAACATCATCATAATCATAATCATAATGATCATCATCATCATCAATGTGTAATCCTCATCGTAAACATTATCATCGCTGTCATCATAAGTATGACAATTTTCATAGCCCCCACCATTGTTGGTGCAATCTTCATCCTGTTGTTTGGGAAAGAGAGAATGCTTGAGGCGCCATTCCAGTGTTTACAAAAGAAGGATTACTTAATCCAAACAGAATGGGAAATTCTTTCATTAATGAAATCAGCAGTCATCCAATCAACTTGTTTGTGAGAATGTTTTTACTTCTATTTTCAAGCCATTTTTCAAATTTTCCACCACAATATAACATTATTATAGTAACCTAAAAAACCCGAAAAACAGACTTTGAAATGTTTTGTCATTTTGTCATTTAACATCAAGAAATTCTTGTGGTACCTAAGGGCTTCATACCCCACTGATCTAATAACGCCCAAGGGCTTGATATTTCCGACTGCCGACGGCTTTTCACATATTACGCTACATAACCCCCGTATTTGGACGCTTGCCAGCAAAATGCAATTCACTTTCACTATTCGTTAATCATTTATCAAGTTCTCTCGCTATGCCTCCTCAGTAATATACCACAAATCGGTTTTGTGACGAAACAAAGAAAGGTCCCGATCTCGAGACTGCATTGCATCGAGCTCATATCCACAGTATACACGTTTTTTATAAGGAACACCTTTATAAGGAACTCGAGGCTGAAAATGCCCAAATAATTAAGGAACTTTAAGGAACTGTCGAGGCTCGGATGAAAAACTAAGAAACTCTTTCTTTTAAAGAACAAGACGGTTTTTACGCAAAGGAACAGAAGTACAATATATCTCCCATCGTTCTTCCCCAAAAGGCTCCATTTATACTTTAAGTTAGAAATGAAGAATAGTGTCTATTAATTTGCTGTAAAAATTAGTATTTATACATACATATCCCAGGACAAGGAACAGTATAAGGAACTTTCAGCCTCATTTTGTTGAAAAATTAAGGAACTCCAGCCTCAACTCAGACCAAAAGTTCCTTGTAAAAAAACGTGTATTTTAGAGTCGCTTTGAGAACTGGACTCATCTTTGAAGTTGGGCAATCGAATGGAAGAAAAGTTGGGTCATGAAATTTGGGGGGCAGGGTGGAATTGTCTAAACTTTTGTTCTCGCACGGATTGCTTAAGATAATTTGAATTTATTATCCGCCTTCGTTCAGTAGCTGTCTAGATTCAGTTGTTAAAGTAGAGGACCTGATGACCAGGGACGGAACCCTGGGGCACGCCTCTCTTTATTTACTTTACATTCAGGAGGACCAACCATTTATGCCCAAAAAGTAATGAAACATATATTGTGACATATAAAAGGTTTCTTGGTGCTAAATTTGACTTCGGAGAAAAGCGGGATTTTTCATGTGTGATTTTAGATTATCGGTTATGTAAATTTAAACACTGATTTTTACAGTAGTAGAGTAGAGGACCTGATGACCAAGGACGGAACCCTGGGGCACGCCTCTCTTTATTTACTTTACATCCAGGAGGACGAACCATGTATGCCCAAAAAGTAATGAAACATATATTGACTATTGTGACATGTAAAAGGTTTCTTGGTTCTTAATTTGACTTCGGAGAAAAGTCACGATGCGAGATTTTTCATGTGTGGTTTTAGATTATCGGTTGTACTCTTTTTTTTTATAAAGAACCTAGCTCAAGGCCTAGTTCTTAAAGTTCCTTATTTTTTTTACCTCTTTTGAGACGATTGTAGTTCCAAAAGTTCCTTAATAGTTCCTTAATTTCAACTGCACATACAGTTTAATGACTACCGTATAGAGACATTTGCATATAAGCAAAGCTCGAGACTACTAAAGGAAACATTTGATACATGCGTAAAGTACAATTTATGTGATTTTCGACTGCAAATGAATGGAAAGGGCTTGTTCGCAGTGATAAAAATATTCAACAACGAAAAGTTCCTTAGTGATTTTCTCTTTAGTAGTATAAGTTCTTTAAATTTTCGGGCCTTCTACATGTAGGTTCCTTATAAAGTGGTTCCTTATAAAAAAATGCGTGTATGTAAATGTAAACACTGATTTTTACAGGTTTTTCAATATAAATTGATCAATGAAAACAGTGAAGTGCTTGTGGCCTATACCAAGTGTTGGTAAGTGGTTTTTAATTTATTTTGATGTGAATTGATCATTATTCATTTATAGTTAAATGAATTAAACATTTATCCGTTCATTCACGTTCATTTTGCATCACTGGGATGACTCAGTGAACCCTTTGCTGTCCAATAAGAAAACAGGTGCATTTCAAGTTGCATTCTGATTGGATGATATTGCCGTATTCTAGCTTCCATTGGGTACACGACAAAAGCCAGTTAATCTGTAAGACAGTTACTACCACGACAAATTATGTAAAAATTTATTTTGGAGCTTGCCTTCCACAGGGGTGCAGATTAACTCGTTTTTTCTTAAACCTGTTTTTGAACGCTTAACGGCCCGTTTTTATTGCATTTTTTGCTGTAGCTTGAAGCTATCGCAATCCAGCAGAAACAAGGCCGAAATTAATCTGTTACAGAAGAAGTTTGGTTCTTAATCGAGGCAGTGACTTGTTTTACAGACTTGGTCTTGGTAGCGTCCTTAGAAATCGTATTTCTTTTTTAATGTGGCCTATTCCGGATACTAGCGATTTTAGCATAAAATCAAAAATTTGTGTTTTAAAATCGTCTTGTGCGCCGTGTATTAGAGTGAAAAAGTTTTTATATTACCTTATAGAACAGGAAAGCATACCCATTCTTGGGTAGAACGGTAAAACCAAGGGGAAAAAGTCACCCATTCTGACCGCACATCCCCACTACCCAAGTATTTAAGAGTGCCCCCCTCCGGGCTCTTGATCTTCAGTTTCGATTCCAAGTCGAATATTTCAAGGGGGTCATGTAACTAAACATACGTGTCAACATAGCAGACGACGCAGATTTTCTACAGAGGACACCTAACAACCATAAAGCCGAAAAATAGACTAACGTAATCCATCAGTTTATTAACGTAACTTTCATCCCGATGTTAATTGGCTTGTGGCTTTTAGAATTTTCATCTTAAGATATATCTCTCTATTTGTCACAATGATTTAAAGACAGATGTTGTAGAACGTCTAGACGTATTACACCAGTCGTAGTTATCGCTATTGAATTGTCCACAGTCAGATGTTCTAAGCGCCTAGACTTATTACATTTCCCTTAGTCTACGCTCCTCCACACCCCACCAGCCCGCTCCAACTACCCCACCGTCACTCTCAGGAAATAACAATTATTTTGTGGTAGTTATAAGCGGTTTCCCAAATAGTTAGATAATTGTAATAGGTCTACCTTAGGATAGGCTCCATTCCAGTTTGTGTGATCTCATTTTTGGTGGTAGTCTCGTTTTCATGAGCGATAGCTGGGAAACAGGTAGTCTATGGAGCGTAAGGCCTCTCTCCGAGCGCTATTCTGAATAACACGGAGTCTTTAGAGCTCTTTTCAACTAAATCTGTTTCCATGATTACTAATATTAGACTTGCTACACAAGTCTCTGTTATGCTCCTGAGAACTGATAGGTCGCTAATAATAACCTTTTCCCCGCAGTTTCAACGTAAGAAGCCGCGAGTATACCTTAGCTTGTTGCTACGCAATAGCACGTTAGATAAGTTTCGTTTCCAATGGCAGGATGAAACAGCTGAAAGTTGATTGGCTAAAAAACAATGGATATTGTTTGAAAATGAAATAATCGATTCTGATTGGGACTCCAATTTTCGGGCTCCACTTTTGCCCGGTTTTTGAAGCTGTTTTTCTACACAAGGCCCTCTACCGGAGCTGCCCTGAACAACAACAACAGCAATATCAGAGAAGGGGAGGGACTGGTATAGCCAGTCTAGAGTGTAGTCTGCTGGAGCGACAAATAGAAAGTCGAGGAAGAGAAACACGAGTTGAAACTGATTTTCATGGTGGTACACAAAGATAACTAGATTTTATACCCAAAATGAAGCGAAACCGCAGCAACACCAGCCACTAATTGAATCAGTTATGAGTGAGTAGCTGAGTTTGTTAAACTTGAACGTTACATTTAAATATACCTTTGTAAATATTTCACCTACAGGAAATTCACATTGGATGACCTAGAAACTGATGATCCTTAACAGCAAGACACAAATAGAACAAAGCACACCACACTCTGATCGGATTCGAAAACCAGAAGGTAGAAATCCATTATCTTTTTATTTTTTGAATTGATTATTACAAAAGAACAATTATCATTTTCACGAATTCTGTGCACGCATAAGAATACAGTGTGTCAGTGTCCTTTCTTTTATGATGTTGGTTACCCCCGTCTTCGCTTGGAATACAGCATTCCTTCTCTATGATGGTGCGGACCCCCGTCTTTGCTTTAGACTTGAATGAAGTTTTACGATGCTGAGCAGTTGTGTATAAGACTCTGATAGGGGGTAAGTTGCCTCGTCAGATCAGTCTAAACAGTTGCATGCCTAGTTATGCTCGCAGTATCCACTTTGTGTGATGTTGGTGAACCCCGTCTTCTCATTATGCTTGAATGAAGTTTTGTGACGCTGAGCAACTGTTTCGAAAGCTCTGGTGAGGGGGGGGGGGAGGGAAGTTATCTTAGGTAAGTCTAAAGTGTTCTACGGTTGAATATACAGCATCTTTTCGCTATGATGGTGAGTATCTCCGTCTTTGCATTTTGCGTGGCTGTCATTATTCCGTGCTTTGCGTTTGTCTACGAGGCTTTAATACGGTATGATATGGGGGTTGTAGCTGCCTTTTGTCTGCTTTGAAAGCTTGTTCGTTCTCACCTACACCGTACTTTGTTGTTCTATCTTTTTTGCCTTACGAAAGGCTTACGTGTTCTGAATGTTTATGTGTTGCTTCTCATTTTGCATACTTGTGCAATCTTCTTGCTTCCTTTCTTGCCTCCTTTCTTGCTTCTACTTCATACCTCTCAAAACCCCCCATCAGGCCTGACAAGCTGTTTTGGCTTGGGCTCGAACACCCAACCCGACATCACTATGCTATTGTCACCACGAGCAAGTTGGATCAAATTTATTTCCTTTTGGTCATTAAATCTCCGAGATGTATGATTTTGCGAGAACTCATTGTGCAAATTTCCACGATGTGAATGACCCGATGGTTACTTTCAATCCTACTTCAGTATTCTCGATGCCCCGCAGGGGCCATCTTTAGGAGTTCTTGATCAGGAAACATTGTGTGTTTAACCTATTTTGTATCCTGACACGATATTACCGTGCAATGTGCTGTCTGTTCCCTTTGAAGTTAGCGGCAAGGGCCCTGCTAACGTGTTGCACGGATCGCAGTATCATAATACCCATGATAATACCCCACAGCTGCCCTATATTTAGGGATTTATAGAAGCGTGGAATTGAAAACTGTTGAGAAACTTAAAAGAACCTAAAAATTGTGCATTGGAGCTATTAAGCTATAGTAATATATAACGTCCACGAGAGCACTTTTTGAGACGAGACCATCAGTAAGTAGTAGGCAGTAGTTCTTTGCGTGATCAACACGCCACCGTCGGAAACAAAATGCCATGCAGATACCGGATATACTCAAATGGACCTCGTTAAATAGTCACGTAATTCTTGCTTCCTTGAAAGTCTGCAAAATCACCATATGACTGGACTGTTAAATCTTCACCAGTAACTAGCTTGAAAAGTTTTTGAGTTTGTTACGGTGCATTGGAGAGTACCCAGTTAACGTGTGCAGTACAGCGGTGGTTGTGAAGTACAGCGGAGTGTCTATCATTAGTGCAGCGGAAGGATACCAGCAGTAACGCGGAGGGAAACCATGAGTACCGCGGTAGATGTTCAGTACAGCGGTGGGATGATATCCCTCCGCTGTACTGCGCAACCAGCGCTGTACTGCACAGCCACCACTGTACTGCACATGCGTTATGCTAGGTAAAGAGAACGCAACGGAGAAGGAAAGGTTGCGCCAGGCTCTGACCACTGAGGGCACTCCCACAAGAATGTCTTGTTCGCGCAGCTCCTAATTGGGTTCCTTCATTTTTACAAGACATTCTGTGATTTTAGATATTTTGCCTCGTCTGTAGGACAGCCTCTCGAAACATTGACTTTCGCAAGTCCCCAAAATTTGTTATGTCAACAATTAGAAACAACGTATAGAACACAGTTGATCGCGGTCGCATGAGCGCTCAAGTCTTCTTCGACTGGTGGGAATCAGTAGTCAGCTACTCGCAGAAGTCCCGCAGAAGTCCCGCAGAAGTAGAACATGCCCATTTTCTCGAACCAGTTGTTAAAGTGCTTAAATCGACTGTTCACGAAAAATAAGTTTACAAAATTAGCGATTAGCAGTCAGCAACTAATTCTGGCCCGTCCTGCTTATGCACAATGTCGACATAAGTCGCACATAGACTTACTACATTCGTCACTCTACTACGCTCCTCCACACTCCACCACCCCGCTTCACACAGCGGTGGATTTGGGCTGTTCGGCATTCTGATTGGATATGCCATCAAGTTGGCACATCTGCACGACTTTTTGACTAAAAGATTATGAGTCCCACCCTGAGGAAGCAGCAATTTCGTTGTTGTAGTTGTTGTAGCTGTTTCCGAAAGAGTGGGAGGAATGTTATAAGTCTAAGTCAAACGATAGACGTTTGCTAAGACCGGACGTAGAATTCCTAAAATTCTCCCATTCAAAAATTTGCGTTTTTTCTCAAAGAGACCCTCTTAACCTTATCAAGTTCTCCGGAAAACTCTCCAGAAACATTTATGAGCATAAATCGTTGCTTTGAGTGTCACTTGACCCACCCGCCATATTTCACAAGAATGCATATGCAACGAGTACACATAAACTTAGGCCCTGCGTTTGAAAAACCAAATTTTCAGAATTTTCAGTGGAAAAGCATAGTTAGTACCTTACTTTGTTATAAACTTGCAAAGTCCCGCTATCTCTAACGGAGATTTACCTTAATTAAACTATTACTGTTGAAAAGTGTTGTTTTTGCTCCTTTTTTTAATAAGAAAATTCGGGTCGGACGCAGTACTGAAATATCCTTATTCCTTAGCGACTCCTTAATTTCTTACTTTGTGATTCTACAAATAACCAAAAAGCAAGGAAATTTAGGTCGTTCAGATTTCTGGTGTCAAAAGACGAGTAGAAATGAATAAGGGGGTCCCTTTTTTGGGCCACCCTGTATCATAAAAACTGTTCTACGTCTGAGATCCTCGGGTCTGGCGCTTAATGCACCATTTCAATTCGCGGTTCCCCGAAAATTCCAGTCAGAGATTGAAATACAATCCTTTCCTGCTATTATTTTAATGAATACTGCACCAAACGGCTGGTGTCTTATGGGAGGTCCAAAACGACAGGAGATGAATAGAAATCTGGAATTATAATAGTTATATGGCCGGGTTTTTCCGTTTTATAGAATGACAATCTCATTCAGTCTGCCAAATTTGGCATTACTGAATGTTTCTTTTCATGGATTTTCACTAGAAATGTCATTGGAAAAGCCATGATATAATGAAAGGACAAAGGGATGTACTTTTGGAAAGGATATGCCTGTTCCTTGCTCATTATAATCAACATCTTAGGCCGTGGTAAAACAATCAAACATTGTTTATTGAACATTTGAAATTGGCTTGTCAAACATATCGAATCGTTTGACAAAATTGCAAAGCATTGCGCGTCAAACATTTTATGCCTGCCTTTATAGATATGTCCGTGCTTTACTGAATAAGCTCTCGACATAACTAATTTGCTCAGTGGAACTGCTTTCCTCCCCCTTTTTGTACTTTAAATTTGGGAAAAAACTGAAATTTAACGGAAAATAAGTCATATGAAAACAGCTTGTAGTTATATAGACTTTTCCTTCAAAAAACATTTTCGATTTCTCCTTAAACACTTTCTATTTTATAGGCTCTTTGAAATTGGCTTGCGTCCTTTGTTTTGGTGACGTCATTAGTTTCCAGCCCTTCGGAGTAAAAAAAATCAACAATTTCGTCGTCGATTTATCAACCATGTCAACTTTGATATCAACTTGTGAGAATTTCGATGAGTTTTCTTAGCAATGTATGCAGCTAACCAAAACATGCCTCACATAACAGCAAACCCCGATTATCACTCAAGAATATATCAAGTCAACCCTGTGGAAAATGCATCAGCTGGCGGTAATTTTCAGAACAACACTATGGGATACTTAAATTATTCTGACATGGAAACGTTCTCATTAAACCAGTATCAACAGACTAGCGTTCCCATGGCGGTTGGAAGCCAACGTTGTAGCAGTGTGGACGAGCGAAGTTCGAGTAATTATTATAATCTGACGCCCTCACGAAATCCCTTGCCTAATTCTGTATCAAGCGGTCATGAATATTACTCGCTTCAAAACATGGATAACAGAGAAGGATACGCTTGTCAACAGAACGATTCCCAAGGTCAAGCAAGCTCTAGAAGACCTTGCCGCGGAAATTCCGATATTTCGTCAAGGAAAAGCAAATCTTGGACTGAGGCTGTTTTTGCTTCGATGGATAGAGAAGCCGAAACGATTCTGGATTTGGTGAATGAAGACGCGTTGGAATTAGAGCGGATAGCAGCAACCATAAAACAGGTAGGAACGTTAATCTTCTATTTTCACCGCGATGTCCATCAATTTTCAACCAAAGCTAATTGATTTGGTTGTCACAATTATCTCTTGAATTTAATACACTCGGTTTCATTCATCACTGCTTCTATATCAAGTCTGTTTTCACGCACACATGATTGCAATTATTTAGAACAGGCAACCATTTATTTTGTTACATTTTATTTCTATTTATTTCTCTTATTATTGATAGATTATTTATTTTTCATCTTTGATTATCTTCTTTGTTTTAGCAAGTTTATTTCTTCACTTGATTCATTTGCTTTTACTCTCTGTTTTAATAGGAAACTTTGTTCTTATTAAACTTAGAAATTTGCTAAACTTTGTTCAGAAATAAGAAATAAAGAACAATTCGTAGTTAAGATTCAGAAGTATGATAGAAGATATCAAAATGAATATTAAGTTGTTATAAAACTAAAGCAACCAAGATGTAGAAGGCCTAAAACTTTAAGCAACGTATAGTACCACAGCAACATTTTAAATTTTGAAGAATTTATATCATTGCAAGCAATCAAGGATTGATCAACACAGAAGCTATTTCCATTCATTTGTCATCTAAGCACTTTTCATTGTTTGCGTTGAGCTTTCTAAATGTTTGCGTTGCATTGCTTTGCTTTGAAACTTTGTTCGTTAACCCCGAAAAGATTTTCTAAATGTCTGACTTTTAAACGATATTACTTCATGTAGCCTACCATTGATTTCATAATGGTTTTCAGATACCCTTTTTTTAAATAAGCAACTGGACTTTTATCCAGCCCTCAAAGTTGCTTATAATTTTAGACATTTCAGCCCCCAAAGTTGCTAAAAAGTTGCTTAACATTTTTTGCACCAAACAACCACCCCTTCGCGGGTCAAAATCGTCAACTGTTAGGCCTACAACACGATTTTGGTGACAGTAAGTGGAAAAACGTTAGCCAAAGAACTTCAACATGCAAAACACAAGAACAAAAAATTTCCTCCTACCAACAAGAAAGCGTACAAGCTTGGTTGTTTGACTTCTAAGTTGCTTACAGCAATTCAATTGAGCCCTCAAGTTGCTTAATTTTAAGGTCAGTTCAGCCCTAGTTGCTTATTGAGCGGTTAATTAATAAAAAACAGTGTAGGTAAGCATAGAGTAGTAGTTTTCTGCAAGAATACACTTTTTTTTCAATAAGCAACTTGACTTTGGTCCAGCCCTCAAGAGTTGCTTAACATATCTAGGATTTCAGCCGTCACAGATTGCCTGGTACCCCCTAAAACCTCTTTTTAGGCTCTTTTCTGGCTTCTCAATGTAACTGACAAGTTTGCAAGGATGTACAGTATAAAGAAAGCTATTTCGCCAGAAATTTTAGCACAATCTCAGCCCTGGTTGCTTATTGAACAGTTGCTTATTAAAAAAAGGAGTGTATGAAAGTACGACAGTCAGACAACGTAAAAAGCAAGCAAACAATGAAATGGACAAGCATGCTCCATTTTTACACAACCCTATTACCACTAAAGACATTCAATGACAAAATCTAGATGTCTCAGTAACCCAAGAATTAAGAACAGATTAAGAACATTTCAGGCTCAAAAAAGGCAAAAACTTAAGAACAGCCAGCATCAATCAAAATTTCCTGGTTCTTATAAAAGAAAAAGAGTGTAAATAATGATTTTTTCTTCAACGGGAAACTCAGAAAGCGTATTATTCGTTAGAACGTTTGTGCGCCTTATAACAGGGTTGTTATCAGTATGTTGGTAAAACTTTGTTGATTTTCGATTTCTTTTTGCTGAAGTATATTTCTAAGTTCAAGTTCCATTCCAACTGAAAGCATATTTGATTATTTAAAAACCTCTTATAAGATGTCATGATAAGAACATAGATTAATGGACAATCAGAACATGCTCGATTCAATTATCTTCAGCAATCATCATCAAGAATTTTTATTCATTTCCCTCAAAAATTATCTTTTTGACCTATGCAAGAAAGCTGATAGTTACTTATTCTGATGGTTCTTCATCAATTTAATAATGAATTTAAAAATATTCGAACTTGATAGAACAGTTTTGATTGATAGCAACTAAATGTTTTTTTGACAAGCATTATTAGAAGTTAGGTCAAGCTATGTTGCTAAGAGTTGTTCAACTCAAATATTGAAAGCCAAAACTTCAAAATTTTGATGAATATCGGAATCATTTTCGAACATACTAAAATGCTTAGTATGCCCGAAAATGATTCCGCTGTTCATCGCAATTTTGAAGTTTTGTACAACTCAAAGACTAAAGCCAAAACTCTACGATAATTTGACAGAAATGCCACCAACTTACAAGCACTTGCTTGCAATCTTCTATCAGCTTGCTGCAACTTTCCTGTATTACAGGAAAGTTCCGAGTTGAACAATCGAGTACCTAGATGGCCAGTTTTCTATCCATTCCCCGTTTCCTCGTTTGAAGAAGTCCGCAATGCATTGTGGGAGTTGTATTCATCGCCTCGCATTTCGCATTACACAATTTAAACATGGTTTTATAGTTTATTATAGTTTTTGTTGTTCTTACACATACCATTATAGAACTGGCGAAGCTGGATTTCTCCAAAATGCTGGCCATCTTCAATCAAGTTCTTTGAAAATTTCAGGTTTTTTGCAAATTACTTCAACTTTAGTTTAACGTCTTGCCCGCCTAATTGCTTTCAAATTCTTAACCTTGCAAAACTTGCCAATGGTTGAAAACAACTTGTTAACATCTGTCTCATCTCATCTCCCCAATTTTCTTGCCAGCTTTCTCCATGCAAACTTGCAACTTTGATTCAGATGCTCGAGATCCTTTGTTAGCTTCATTGAAACTTTTTCAGGCTTTAATTGTTACCATCTTGCTTTCTACGTTCCAAAACTTGCTAACCATTTTCTAATATCTTTCTCATTTCATCCCATCCAAATCTTTCCCACAAATTCTCTTTTAACTAGCCTAAAACTTTCAGTTAAACTGCTTGCAATCTTCTGTCAACTTCGTTGCAACCTTGTCAGGATAAAACATCTTATCCACCATGTTGGTTTCAACGTTCCAGTCCTCGCTAGGAACTTGCTAACATCTCTCTCATTTCACCCCATCCCAAACTTCCCCACAAACTCTCTTTTAACTAGCCTAAAACTTTCAGTTCAACTGCTCGCAATCTTCTGTCAACTTCGTTGCAACCTTGTCAGGATAAAACATCTTATCCACCATGTTGGTTTCAACGTTCCAGACCTCGCTAGCAACTTGCTAACATCTCTCTCATTTCACCCCATCCCAAACTTCCCCGCACAAACTCTCTTTTAACTAGCCTAAAACTTTCAGTTCAACTGCTCGCAATCTTCTGTCAACTTCGTTGCAACCTTTTTCAGGCTCAAACATCTTGTCCGTCATGTTGCTTTCAACGTTCCATACCTTGCTAAAAATTTTCTAACCTTTGATTTATCTTATTTGTAGTCTGATTATTTTTCGCCATCTTGACATCCTTCCTAAAGAATCCTACTTCAAGTGTTTGTTAAGCACAGATGATTCTCCCTTGGATAATTTATTTTCCCATTTCACGTGGGTTCCCTGAGATTCTGGAGAAATTTTTACCCTGCCTTGGTCTCAGTGCAACATAGGAAAGGAAAGCGTGTACTCAACTAACAGGTATATTCAGAGAAACTTTCATTTTATTTTGTTCTACCTCAAATGCATATAGCAACACAATTCAATTCGGGTTGACCTAATTGCTGCATGCTTAACAAGATTACCTGCGCCGGCTGGGTGCTGATCATCTTTCTACTCCATCTCTATCCAGAGATCTTTACTCGTATCCTGAGATTAGCGTGACACAGCTAGAGCAAAAGCTCTTCATGTCTGCGCTGAACTGCAGCGAAAAGATAATATAGTTATATATCCTGCAGGTCTTCGCTTTTGGCTGGCATTCGCAAGGTCAGGGGTTCGAGTCCTTTCGTAATATTAAGGACCTCAGTTTTCCATCCTTCCAACGTCGGTAAACGATACTCATAGTAATTCGCTCTGGTGTATCACTCTGAAGGCCTACGCTGCAGTCCAGGCTATCTGCATTACTTTCTGAAAGCATGATCTGCTAGATAAATATCCCCAAGGGTCACGGATAGGAACCCAAGTGCCTTAAGCCATATTTGCAGTCCCGTCCTGGATAAAACCGTTTAATGCACTTATAGAGGGTTAATAGCCAGATTCTTGGACGAAATTGTGTGAATTTGCTTCGCACATTTTCCCTAGACTTGTTGCAAGAATTACTGTACTATCCGCTACTTAGGCAAGTCTGATAGACCACTCGCTCAATAATCTTTATAAGTCTTTCCTGAGAGCACTGGGAGTTGCTATAAACCAATAAAAATAAACCATTCTCATTCTGCAAGCTTATGCCTCAATGAACGGGAGCTTTAATAAACGGGAACGCTGGAATTTCACTTCAAGAAACTCTATCAAATATATCAAATATGGGACAAAAATCTACTGCTCGAGTTCTAGAATAGCCAAAAGAATTCCCAATATTTAAATTTAACATGATCTTACATGAACTTCATTTATTATCGTAACTGTGATTAATGAGTGAGGCTCCTATTAAGCGCGGGGGTTAATAGTTTTTAGTTAATTTACAAGTGAGGGACAACAATT